>JAVQJL010061683.1:0-21924 GCA_036024295.1 Nannoperca obscura | reverse complement strand
GGGCAATGCCATCTAGAGAAACTATATCTTTAGATAATGTGTTTCAGAGGTGTTCAGGTCCAAGTACAATAACTTACATTTTGTCTTTTGTCTTTGAGTTTAATATCAGAAAATTGCAGGTAGTCCATGTTTTTATGTCCTTGAGGCATGCTTGAAGTTTAGCTAATTGATTGGTTTCATCTGGCTTGATCGATAAATATAATTGGGTATCATCTGCATAACAATAAAAAAGTATGAACTGCATCCTAATAA
Source organism: Nannoperca obscura (assembly GCA_036024295.1). NCBI lineage: Eukaryota > Metazoa > Chordata > Actinopteri > Centrarchiformes > Percichthyidae > Nannoperca > Nannoperca obscura. The sequence goes on along the minus strand of JAVQJL010061683.1, from coordinate 21,672 downwards.
TATTGCCTAAAGGAAAACCCATTCAATATGGGTGAATAGAATTGGTCCGAGCACAGAACCTTGTGGAACACCGTGACTAACTATGGTGTGCATAGAGGTTTCATCATTAACGTGTACAAACTGATATCAATCTAATTAATAGGATTTAAACCAGCTTAGTGCGGTGCTTTTAATGCCAATTAAATGTTCTAGTCTCTGTAATAGAATGTGATGGTCAATGGTATTGAATGCGGCACTAAGATCTAGTAGGACAAGTACAGAGATAAGTCCTTTGTCTGATGCAATTAGAAGGTAATTTGTAACTTTCACCAGTGCTGTCTCCGTGCTATGATGCAGTCTGAATCCTGACTGAAAATCCTCAAACAGATTATTGTAGTTTAGAAAGTTACACAACTGATTGACGACTGCTTTCTCAAGGATCTTAGAGAAAAAAGGAGGGTTAGATATAGGTCTATAATTTGATAAAACCTCTAGATCAAGAGTGGGCTTTTTAAGAAGAGGTTTAATTACAGCTACTTTAAAGGATTGTGGGACATAGCCTTTTAATAAGGACAGATTTATCATATCTAGTAAAGAAGTGCTAACTAAGGGTAAAACTTCTTTAAGCAGCCTAGTTGGGATAGGGTCTAACAGACATGTTGATGGCTTTGATGAAGAAATCATCAACATTAAAGAGGCGTGTCAGTCAAGACAGCCCAACAATGTCCAGATCTTTCAGCATCTCAGACTGAATCCCATCCACACCTGACGCCTTGCCCTGAAGAGCTTCTTTACTCTATGAGATGCCTCTGCCAGGGATAATGCAAATGCACACATAAGAAGGAAATCAACACAATGTATATTGTATTAAAGTGATGAATGATGAGCCAGATCCATCTGTGTCTCTCATTGTTCCTCCAGAGTGGAGCCTTGGAGCGTTGGTTGGTGGAGTCTTCACCCTTCTCACAGTCCTTGTCATTATCGTTACGGTGATAGTCTGCAGATGCTGCAGACGAAGAAATAAAACCCTCCACACATCTCAACCATCGGCACCTGTTTAATGTGCGTGTGTCTTTGAAACCGAGGGAACTGGCCTCCCTTCAGTTTTCTATCTCTTCTGTTTCTAGGAGAACATTATTTTACATTGCTCTGCTCTTTGTTTACAGTGTATTGTGGTCATTCTTTTTTATTTCATATTTGAATTTTCATTAAAATGTAAACAGCCTATTCTGACAGCTCAATAAGGATTGCATTTATCCTGTGTGTTTGAATGACCTTTGTGGAGCCAGGCCATGATATTAAATGCTAACTGCATTTCAACTGAAAATGTTTTCTCAGAAGCTAATTAAGATTTGTGCACACTACATTTACAACATTCCATCACAACTTACCTTCTTCTTTGAATATAAAAAAATATATATATGTCTTGCTGTTTTCTCTAAACACATTTCTCATAATTCAACTTTGCCTTATTTGGACTCAATCCAAATAACCACTACAGTAAGGTACAGTCAATTAAACTCTTCAGTGGCATCTCGTGGCTGCCCCATGAAACTACAGCTAGATTTGCAATCTCATCTCTACAAATGCATCTTGAACTCTACTTTTAGCGTTATGTGGTAGAACAATTTTTTATTCATTATTCTATTATTTCTTCTATCATTTTTCTTTTGTTGATCAAAATGAAGCAAAAGCAATAAAACTAAAAATTAAAAGTTTCCTCATTTCCTGTTTTTTCTTCGATTGTCACATTCAAGAGTGATCATCACTGAAACACAAAGTTCTGGAGTGTGGAGAGGCAGTGAGGCTGATATATCTGAACATTTGCTGACTGGTCCAGTCTGTATCTGAGTCTGATTCTCTGAATCCACAGATAATTACCCCTAAACATGCCGCCCCTCTCATCTCGATGGAACTTTTTGGCCTCTTTTAGCTCATTGTTTTAGTTTTATGACCCACTCTCTTCCAGCAGCAGCAACAGGATGCTGGTTTCAGTGATAAAACCAGTCTATTGCTCAGCAGCAAACAGCAGACACACACAGTTAGACTGGTGACCTGGTGAGCAGAGTGGAGCAGAGACAGATATTTCCTTCAGGAGTTGGTGGAGACCTAACACAGAGCTAACAGAGTACTGAAATACTGGACTTAGATTCATCAGGTGACACAGACACCACAGAACATGAAGGAGTATGTCGCTCTGTGATTGCTGGATGTGGAAATAGGCAACTCTTCAACCTCACCCACATGGCCAAAAGAATGAACTGATATAGCTTTAAGTAACGCCCAAACATGGTGATTTTCCTCTACAGAGCATCTGAAAATGGAAGTTTATTTTATTGCACGCTGCTGCTCACTGATATGATCTAATAAATGGATGCCCTGTTTTTGGATGGACATCATAATAAAACAGAAAACCCAGCTGCATTCCCACCGACAGTGGTCCCTTAAAGACGAACCAGACCACATGCTCGAATTATAGATGAGTTTTAATTTGTCCAACACAGAACCTCACATTTAGACAGCAACACACACATCACACATTAATGTATTATCATCACAAGAAACCATGGCTTCCCCATGGCAAAACACAGAAGTTGGTTTGAATATCATTTCACTCAACCATGGCTTTTAAAGTGCATACATCTGTATCATAGAAAACACACACACTGCAAAAAATGAAAAGCGCCAGAAGCAACTTTATCTTCTCTGTCTCTCTCTCTGAACAATGTGACTGCTCTGACCACCACTTTTAATAAGATCATGATCATCGTCACTTAACAACAAAGATTATAAGGAACCTGTAAATAAATAAATACAAAAATAAATAAATACATGTAAGCATCAACAAATAATCAGTGGAAATAACAAAATTGCTTGCTAACCTTGACATTTTTACAGTGCTAGAAATGAGATGTTTATTGTGCTACATGTGCCTATGTACAGTGATACATTTTTAACATTTCTTAAAAGTAAGGACACCGATACCATTTATTATCTTTCAAAAATGTGCTGTTTTAGCTTTGAAGAGTGGAAGGTTGATTTGGGAATTCAATTTCAATTCAATTTTATTTATATAGCGTCATATCATAACAGTTATCTCATGGCGCTTTTTTATATTGAGCAGGTCAAGATCAACTCTTATACAGAACAGAACAGATCTGCTCAACTGCGTGCTTCTTCTATGAAACTCCATCTGTAATATTGTCATATGAATGAATGTACTTTTGATCTGTATCAGTTTTTAATAAAAGCAGGTGTTGGTCCTGCTTATAACCAGTTCATAAAACAGGAACTGGGTCAGACAGGAAGATGACTTGACTGTTTATGGTTTGCTGGAATCAACAGAGAGTTAGCTGAGCAGTGAGGCTCCACCTATAGACACTCTATCACATGAGCCAAAGTGAAAGATTTGACGGTAGTTACTGAATACATAATGCGACTGAATGAACTCAGAAATCTTTCTGAAGTACTGAGAACTACCGCTTTCCTTCCTGTGTTGGGATTCACATCAGACCTCTCCAGGTTTCACAAACATGATTTGAAACTTTGAACTTAAACACAAATCTGAAAATGATGGAAATGTGCAAAACACATGCTTCACGTTTTACTAAGATTTTAAAGTAAAATGATAATGTGATAGGATAATAAATAATGTGAGACAATATACTGTAATATATTTCAGCGATTTAGCCGTAATGCTAATACCATAGATCAAATCACAGTAAATCACAGGACTGCTTTCTCGCAGACTGGATGTTTTAGGGATTTTGGGATGTTTGCATCATTGTAAGTGGTTTCATCTGTACTCAAAAACAGAAATTCAAGTTTGGTTCTTATATCTTTAATTCTCATTCATTCTCAATGGATTTCCCAGAAAATGTAACATATTCTAGTATCTGTTGTATCTAGTATATATGTATCTATCTATCTATCTATCCATCTATTTCACTTCCTCACTTGGAAGTCGCTTTGGATTGGCTGAACTGGCTCACATGGATATATGAACTATGATATATGAGGATTAGTTATGTTGCCTGATAAATTTGACTGGTAAAAACTCATGTCTTCTTCCTTTCCGTAAAGAAAGTGTCAAAATCACAGAATGTTTGCTTTTACGGGTTTCCGTGTTGTCATGCTCTAATGGCAAAGGGGTTATGAGGTAGATGTGAACTGAAACTGATTGTTAACAGAAATATTCCTTTAGTGCATGTTAGCTCTGTTCCAGTGTGAGAGTAGACTGTCATGTGGAATATTCAATTCAATTCAATTCAATTTTATTTATATAGCGCCATATCATAACAAAGTTATCTCAGGGCACTCAATCACATGGAGCCGGTCGAGACCAACTTCCACACTATGAATATATATTCATCATGGACACAGCAATATTCTATCAAACATTCACATTCTTCATTTTATATGAGGATAATAAATTTGTGTATAGTTCACTGTACTTGTAAACTGCTAACTGAATCGGGTTATATGGTATACTGAATGTGCGCTGCTTTGTTCACCAGACCAGCAGATAAAGTGTATTGCTTACACAGTATTTGTGGACTGGTTCTTACAGCAAGCAGAAACAGTGTGGTAACAGTTTAACTGCAGCACATTTGCTCTGGGTGTGTGTGTGTGTGTTACCTTAAAGCAGCTATTTAGCATTTCAAGAGCCAGACATTTCCCTCAGGAGTTGGTAGAGACCAAAAACAGAGCTAACAGAGATAAATACTGGACTTCATCAGGCGACACAAACACCACTCCACATGGATGATCATGTTGCTCTGTAACTGCTGGATATGGAAATAAACAACAGTTTGCTACACATTCACCACATTTCAACAAAAGAATGATGGAAGATGTTTGACTTCATGCAGTTATATCTGAAACCATTCAACCAGCAGGACTAACCAAGAGTCATACACAGGCAGAGCTTAGACCATGCAGTCATCAGAGGCAACCAAAACTGAGGCCAAGGTGGAGTAGTTATAGGACTACATTTGGCATGAAGCCCATTTCTATGTGTGCTCCCTCCCTGATGTCTTTGGTTTGATGAAGGTAAACATAATGGGAGTGATGTTCTCACTGGCCCACCAGGCCTTCCTTTGGGTACCTGCCTGTAAGAAACTCTGAAAGCTTTCAGTCCATTTCGGCTGGACAAACTGCACCCTCTTTTTTTCCTTGTCCTTTTTTTGCTTCTGTAAAACAATCACACACCGCTGATTCTAGCTGTGTCCCAATTCCATACTCCATACTAACTCAAAGCAGGTTTACAGCGTGTAGCATGATCACACATGAAAATGCTCAAAGGTGTCAGTAAGCTTACTAAATCATTCTTTTTGAGCGTGCTACCAATGTAAACTATTGTCCCACAATGCAGTGCACAAAAGAAATGAATGAGCTGCTCACAACTCAGAAAATGAAGAAATTGTTGACAGCAGTGAAACAGCTGCAAAACATCAGAAAACCAAAGGTAAAAGTATGACCTCTGTTTCTTTGTTGGTGAAGGTTCACTGGCAGTGGCATTCCAAAAAGTCTCATATGATGGCTGAGAGAAAAATTCATTTACTGAGTTCCAACTGCTAAAACAGTAAACTATGACACTAGCCCAATTAATACTGGATATTTACAGCTGATTTATTGAAATTTTAAAGTTTAAAAGGTTATAACATCATTTAAACAAACCTATGTGAAAGGATGGTTCTTAAAAATATGTAGGGAGTGGGACATTTTACAGTGTAAAAATAAACTTATCAGTTCTCTCCGGTGGACAAACTTTGTAACAGTGACACGTTTCACTATTTAAAACATATCTATGGTATTTCTGTGTTTAAATGTTTTCGTACTCATTAGCCACCAAATATGTCAATACCAATATATGGATAATAAGCTAAACGGGCTGATATATTAGCTCAAGATATTTGTAGTGTGGCCACACTGAACAAAAACAAGTTTCTGTTTTTATCTTTTAAATTTCACGCTGAAGCAGCTGTAAATTAGTGAAGGAAAAAGCAGACAATGGCATGAAGACTGCAGTGGCAGCTAAGAAGACAGATTAACTCAAAAATCATTGGAAACAGTCTTTGTTTTCTTATTAAAACTGGCAGTAGTCTTTCAAAGTTGCAGTTTCACATCTGTGTGCGCGTTCTTTCACACCTATCTTTCTGTTAGTACCAAACACTTTAGAAAACCAATGTATTGTATACTAACTACTAAGCTAGATCACAATCAACATTCGGTGCATAGTTTTTATTTAATATTATTAGTATATCGTGTGGAACTGGGACACTGATGTGGTGAAATGCAGTGCAGACACCATTAAACGCTGACAGTTTTCAGCAGTGATGTCCAAGGGATTTGTTTACTGCTACTAATTATAATGTTCAGTGGCTAAAATGCTTTAAAGAGTAATGTAACAGCCCCTGAAAATCTTGTTCTCTCCAGTGGTTTGACTTCTCACCTTGCGGCAGTGATATGCAGGTGTACTCCAGGATGCTGTGACATCACTGTTGGGTGTGGTTACAGGGTTAACAGAGCGCCTTTCTGACCACACCCATCAGTGATGCTGTGGTCAGAGGAGAACCAGGCTTGTAACGTTGAGATGGCAGTGAAACACTGCTTTTAAACTTGCTGTTAAAGTACTCTTTAAGGAGTACCTCAAAGTAACTGATGATTGAAAACACTGGGCATGTAATCATGGTGACGGAACAGATATGCACTCAATGTACAACGCCACCAAACTCTCTCTACAGCTTTCATCCAATTTAGACCTAAAACTACGAATTGACTAGATAATCTGAAAACCACAATAGCAGAGTATATCATTTATATACATGTTATCTATGTGACAGTCCACTTACACATGCTCCATCGCTAAGATCAAATCAAAATAGGGGAGTTTATTTTCACACTGGACCAATTAGTTCTGTCAAAACTTGTCGGAAAGGATGGAAAGCTTAACTGAGAGACTCAGAGGGCAGAGGAGTGTGTTGGTAGCTGATATTCTGAATACACAATCAATAACATCAACCTTATGGTTGATTGACAAGCATCACCTGGGGTAAAATCACTAGGGAATCATTTACGCCCCCAAGGAATGCTGTTCATTTTCATATAGTGGTATCCAACCCTGACTTCTAAATAAATAACTCTAAATAGACTGAAGCCATGAACCAATCAAGTTCCCATAACAGTAATCATTAAATTATGTGGAGTCAGCTGGTTCCATGGTAGTTTTTACATCTTCTCATCATTCCATTCTGACTTTAACTTTTCCCTTTGAAACCTGCAAACATAAAAACGTCTGAAACTAGAATTATTGCCATAAATAACAGAAGAATCATATCTCGATCTATTTGATCATCCTTCCTTCATTTTATCCCTCTTTGTCTCCATTCTATCGCCTGTCCTCTTACTTCTCTCCTCATCCTCTTCATCTCTTGTGTTGCCATTGTTGTTATGGGAACTCTGCTGACACGGTAACCCCCACATGAGTGTTGGTTGGTGAGAGATCACTTCAGGTCGATGCCCTGAGTCTGGGACTGAGTCTTCTCCTTGGCCTAAAACACACATGAAAGACAAGGCATGATGTGGTTAAAAGCTATTAGAAATGAGTGACTGCATGTCATGGTATTTGACATAGAAAGTTCACATATAAAATGTCAGTAAAAATGGGTCTCTGTTTCACAGTTTCAAACTTTACATTAAATGAAATGATTTGCATTTAGCTTACACATGTGTCTGAAGCCACTTCCAGTAAGTATGCTATTTGCAAAATGGATGTTTGGATGTTAAAGTAGAATATAGATGATTTAAAGGGTTTGCTGACTATAAATCGTCATTTTAACTGGTCGTATTACTAATTTCATAACGTTTCAACAGCTGAGCCAATCACAGTGATATATGACAACTTTGGCATCTTCTATTTTAGATGTGGATTTAAACTTCAGTCTAAAGCCATCCTGCTCTGTGAGACCGTAAATAAGCACAGTAGTGCTTATAAGTATGCTAACATGCTCACTTTGACAATGCTAACATTCTGATGTTTACCTTATGTAACCATCTTTATTTAGCTTATTAGATGGCTAACATTTGCAAATTATATTGTCTGCATTGCTGTATTATTGCAGATAACAAAGTGTGAAAAAAGTCACCAGGAGGAACCAAATTCTATAAAACAATGAAATCATGCTGACCAGTGATTTTTATGTCATTCTAATAGTTACATGGAAAGGAAATGAAATCAGCATGATTAATTAATTCACTATAATTCATATGTACTAGTTGTTTTTAACTTTGGAGAGGTTAACTCAGAAGTAAAGATCTGCAGTGGTAATCTGATCAGTTGGATCTGATCCAAATTCATGGAGGATCTAGATGTGGACACTGTTGCGGAGGCTAAAACTCTAAAGAACCCAAGAACCCAACATGCAAAACTTTTTTCGAAAGAAATTTGAATTAAAAGAGGATCAGTATCTAATCTGAAAGGTACCTAAGAACAGTCCGACCAAATCCAAATAGACTAAAGCATCCAAAATGAGGTTGACTTGAACCGACGTGGACTCACTTGGTGCAGGGTCTGGTCTTGGATACTTAGAACCTCAGTGAACTCATAGAGACCTGTTCTCAGAAAATTACCATATGTGAGTTGCATGTGTGTGGTTTCCAACTTACCCTGAGTGAGGGCCGAGGTGGCCTAATTGGTCTGACTGGTCGTACTGGCTCTGCTACTGGGTTGGCCTGCCTTCTGTCCAGTGGCTCTAGGTCATCAGCTACATCAGGACAACCGATGTATCCTCCAGCCCCAAACACTGAACCCAGATCACCTTCTAATAAATTGTGACTGGTGGGATTGAATGTAGCAAAGTCCTGGTTATCAGACATGTTGCTGACCGACATGTTGAGGGTGTCAGCAGTACTGGTGTTTGTTTTGTTGGTAGCACAGACACTGGTGTTACTTAGTTCAAGTCCCAGCAGGTCTTCTGATGCCACATCACTGTCTGAGCTGTTATTGGTGGGAATGACATTGGGCTCTGGTTCCACAACGGATTGGTTATTGTTAGCTTCGGGGAAAACGTCCTTACTCAACAAGTCCAGCACCTCCTGGTTGTCATGGCTACGTAAGTCTAGCAATTCCTGATTTTCATTGCTACCTAGATCCAGGAGTTCCTGGTTGCCATGGCTACCTGAAACCAGCACTTCCTGATTTTCTTTGCTACCAAAATCCAGTAGTTCTTGGTTGCCATGGCTATCTAAATCCAGCACTTCCTGATTTTCAGGACGGGAGAAATCCAGCAGTTCCCGATTGCCATGGCTACAAGGTTCCAGCACTTCTTGGTTACCATAGTTACAAGGTTCAAGTAGTTCCTCAGTGGTAATATTGTGATAGGGATCCACCACCTCCTGGTTGTCAGCACTAGATAAATCCAGGTGTTCCTGGTTTTCTTTGCAAACTAACTCCTTGTTGTCAAGGCCAGAAGATTCCAGCACTTCTTGGTTTCCATTGTTACACAAATACAGATGTTCCTGGTTTTTGTGGCTACAATGTTCAAGCACTTCTTGGTTGTCAAAGTTATGAGGTTCCAGTACTTCCTGGTTGCTATAGTTAGGGGCTTCAGCTTGCTCATTGTTATCATAGATGCAAAGGTCCATTGCCTCCTGGTTTTGATGGCCACAGAGGTCCAGTACCTCCTGGTTCTCTTCCTCAGGGCTAAGCTTAAACCCATAAGGGTCAGAGTCCATCTGGGAGGAAGTGATGTCAAACCCATAGGGATCAAAGTTCAGTTGGTCTGGTTGAGAAGAGGAGGGCTCAGGGTCAAAGGTCAGATCGTTTTCAGCAGGTTCTGGGCTCAGTTCAGCTTCATCAGGGTCTAAGAGGGTGTGACTAGAATGTTCTGGACTGAGTTTAAACCCATATGGGTCAAAGGAAGACTGACTGGTTGGTTCATAGCTTAACTCAAAGCTCAGTTCTCTGTTCTGATCTGTGTCAGGCTGCATGAAGAGGCTCTGGGAGTCTAGTGAGTTTTGGGGAGTTGCAGGATTTTGGTGTTCGTCTTTGATGTTGCTAACCCACTCTTCCACCTGACTAGAGGTAACATCACGTGACAGAGTTTGCTCTATTTTGTCTGTCCAATCTGGTTCCAACACGACTTGTTTGCTGAGCTCAGGGACAGCCTGAGCATAACCAGAACTTGGACCTGGGAGAAGAAAACAAAGAAGGCCATCAGGGGCTAGACAGTCCCACAGGGCCCCCACATAATAATAGAAGTAACCCTGTATAACTAACATTACAAAATGCATATTGCTTTAACTATTAGCTGATATAGTTCTATGGTTCTTCAGTTTGGCTTTATGCTCGCCGCTCTCTTTCTTTTGCTCTCTCTCTTCCCTCTCTGAGGGTTAAATGAGTTACAGCCTCAGTCCACTCACATCAAAGAACTGTAAAAAGTACAATTATCGAGTGTTAAATCTGAATGGTGGGAATGAATGAATTACCTTGTTCCAGTCCTTCTGTTGCCGTAGTGCTAGCCACTCCAGCTAGAGATCCAAGGCTTTGTTCTTCTATGTCTGAGGGAGGGGAGACAGTGCCAAGGTCCAGCTCATACCCATTAGGGTCTGATTCTACAGAATACTGACCCTGGGACCTCCAGCCCTGAATGGGCTCCGGCCCGAGCTCCTCTGATGAGCTCTGAATGGGTTTAAATCCACGAGAATCATCGACCACAGCGATGGCATCCAGGTCCTCTCGGCTGTAGCTGATCTCTATGTCACTGTCTTCATCAGGGAATTCAGACTCAAAGCACTGAGTTCCTGTTGAGGCTTTGTTTTCAGCACAGGACAGACTGGTGTCTGCTTCATCAACATTTCCTGCTCCCTCATCTGTGGCAACATTCACCTCTGGGAACAAAATATCTGCTGCAAAGGGGTCGCTGCCTTTGAAAGGGTCTGAAGCAAATCCATCTGGCAAACAGGTTAAAAAAGATGTTACATGTTACATCAATCCCAATTTCATTTAGTCATTCTGATTATATTGAAAACAGAGAGAGAAAGCAGCCAGCATGACAAAAGCAGTTTCTAACAACAAATCTAATAAGAGTTGTCAGCAGCAGATAAAAACCCTGTATCTACAAGCTGTGGTGTATTTGAATAGATGTATTTGAATTATTTATTCATTTTTAAGTATAAAACACACGTAAATACAGAAATATATCACAATTGTACTGAAGTACAGTGGCTGAGTAAACTTACACTCCACTGCTGCCTAAAAGCATTTTGGATCTTTACAGTTAGTTTACACTAGGTTTGTGGTGACATATAAAACACCACTGAAACCTTAAATCCAACAAAATATAATAACACTTGAGCTCAGAGAGTTTCAAGCAACAACAACAACATGTCCAGGACAAACAAGTGTAGTTTACTCACCAGATGAGTCCGTTTTAGGGAACAGGTCTTCATTGAAAAGGTCATCTACAAATCAAGTGAGAAAGAAATTGGAAAATCACTTACAGCATAATTCTGGTAGAGGCTGCACATGGTTGGCTGGCTATAAAGTCCTATTATACAGGTCAGATGTATACATCATTCAGCACTCATTTGAACATCTTTGTGTTCAAGAAATTGAAAATGGAGAAATGTAATCCAAACACAATCAGGTTCCAGAGGCACATGTACAACTGACTGTAGAGAAAAGACATGCCAAATGTGATGTCATTCAATTTTTAAGCAGAAGTACTATAGAGCAGCAACAAGGTATTTTGGGTGTCCAAGGTTCCAGAATTCAAACTTGAGTTTGTTTAGTCATTGACAGTGTTCAGTAAAGCTCGGAGCACTGTCCTGGCTGTATCATCAATAGCAAAGATGAACAACTAAAATAGACCTTTATTGCAACTAATCATTATTTTCATTATTAATTAACCGGCTGATATTCTTGTTTAATTAACTAATTGCTTGGTCTGTAAAATATACACGTAAAATTGTGATTTCTTTTCAGTCATAAACCCAATGAGTGATACAAAGCAGTAGATCTCCCTCAGACGATACACAAGTGATGTCATCATTCACTCACAAATATCAAACATGTTCAAAAAAGAGATTAGAACCTTTTAATTTCACACACATATGATGTTATGTTCCTCGACCAACGCAGACTGGAACTGACATCACATCCAAATGATATTCCTTGAGGCCCGCAGCCTTTTCATGTTGATTTAATTAAATCCTCTAGACATTTCAGCAGTACTACCTTTTCTGTGACAGATGGAAATGAAGTGAAAGGCAATATCAGCCTTAAAGTGTCTGATACATACGGTCACTCTGACAGTGGGCGAAGGGGTTGGCTTGGTAGAAGTCCAGTTGGTTGAGAGGGTTTGTCTCAAAAGTGGATTCTTCCTTTTCTCTCTCATTTTCCCTTTCATTGTTAATGTCCACTTCCTCTGGTGAGCTGGCCTCGCTGTCGTCTGCTTCTTCTCTGGTATCTGCTAGATTATTGCAGAAAGACGAGCCACTGGCCCTCTGGCAGTCACCAACAGGGACAGAGAGACAAAGACAGTGAGAGTGTAGTAACATTAAAGGGTAATACCAGTATATTTTAAACCCTGTGCCCTATTTTTTTTTTTTTTTTTTACAAATTTTGGAATTGGTCCAGTAGACTGACTCAGCTGAAATGGGCATCAATGGCTGCAATGCAATCCTTGTGCTTGTTTATGCTTCAGACTTTTATTCTAAGTGTCTGACAACATTATGGAAAGGATCCCTACAGATACAGACCTTTTTGTTAAAGACTAAGATCCTTTTTGTTTAACCAGAAACAAAAAGTCCGCTCTGAAATCTCTTGAGAGGTGATTTGTTGAAGGAAGATGATGGTGTTTCTGGTTAAAAGTACTTTAATAGTACTCAACGTGATTACTGTGATTTACCATTATCAGGTCAGCATAGGCGGGCAGTGATTGGCTCCTTCCCCATGGCCTCATTGGCAGTGGATCATCTTCAGTGGTGTCTGCAGGGGATGTGGACTCCTCCAGCTGGCTTTCTGGAGTGATTGCCCCTCCTGACAGAGAACAAAGGGTGTGCTCCTCCTACAGGACAAGAGCAAGGAGTCACAAGGACGCAGTGACAGATTTAGATTTTACATTTCTTTAAAGATCACGGTTTCCCAAGAAAACCCTTTTTGAGACCCTAACCATAAATATGAGAATGAAATGCAAAAATGACTATATAATAATTTTCCCATTCCTCAGTTTTGATAAATAATTGTCTTTGTCCCACACTGAGCAAGATTATAAGCAGAAAGATCAAGACTTTCTCTGGTGTTAAGTATTGGTCCTGCGGTCACATACAGCAGTTTCCTCTTCTATCAACATGTAATTTGATTTACAATACCAGCTAAGTGTAATACAGCGCCATGTTGACATGACAACAGTTGGGTAGTATAGAAAACATACTATTGCTGGAGCTATTGGGCAGAAGACATGTCCTCAGGTTATCTCCCTAAACCTCAACTGTGCCCTGGAGGAAGGTGAACCTCTCAGATGAGGAGAAAACAGAATAGAGTGGTAGGTCTTCAAGTGGAGCATCTGTGAGTTGTCTTAAGCGGGCAAACTTACTCAATGTTAAGGATGAATATTGCAAAAAATAGAAGCCAAGAGAAATCGGAAAGCATGTTTATGTGGCCGATTGTATCCTGTTCAATAAATTAAGTAATTTATTTCAATTTATTTTTGTTTTATTTATATATATATATAACAAAGTTATCTCAGGGTACTTTTCATATAGAGTAGGTCTAGAGCGACTCTTTAAGTGAATTCCGATATTCAACGTAGATATATATAGTGTTAAATGACTTTCTTTATAATTAAGCATCCTTCTACTCGTACCATTAATCTAGCATCCAGTAATGAAACAAAAACATGAAACAGCAACACACTCATCAGGAGACAGCACAGGCTCACTCTGATCTAACTAATGAAGAGATGAAAAATATAGTGTATAATATAATTATTAAGTGTGATGACCACAGTATTGTCAGAGAGGGTTTTATTCGGGTCTTCTGTTGCTATCACAGATATACACACACACACACACACACACGTGCAATACACACAAACACATGTAAACATGCACATCCTCTTGTACCTGCAGGATCTCTTCATAGGACTGCCTAATGGAGTCCTGCAGAGGAGTGTTCCTCTCTCCAGCCTCCTCCACCTTCCTCTTGGCCTGCTTCACCTCCTCTTTGAGCTTCCTCAGCCTCCACCTGGCTCTGGCAAGTTCCCTCTCATACTCCTCCACCTGGCTCTCCTTCTGCACCTCCTCCGCCTGTAGAGACAGGATCTGGCAAAAAGCACAAAGAGACGGTCCAGTTTTCTTTCATTTATTACACTGTTCAGTTTTGGAAACAAAAGAAGACTATGACCTGTTAGCTCCAGATGTGCTAAATACATGAGCACTTTGTCAGTAGAGGAGACTTACCTGTGGGTAAAAAAGATGGGAAACCCCACTGTGCTAAAACTAATCAAGTTTTACACTTATGAGGATTTTTGGAATTTATGGAATTCTAGCCATGTTTCTCCGTGTCATTTAATGAAGTAAGAAATGAAATGCTGCAGCCATTTACACTCTACAACCAACAAGCTGGAGGATAATGTTAAACCATCAGCTAGACTGTTTCTGTAGAAAAAGATTGCTGGTTTATTTGAAAAGAACTCCTCTGAATGATTTCTCAATGACTTGGCTTGCTGGCTGGTGTTCATGATGCATTAGCAAATATAGAATAACGGTTATATATAGGTTTCCTATTGTGGAGTGGGAGAATGAGCAAGGGAGACGACAGCAGGATAGTGCACTGCAGTAGTGTGGTGTGGTGGTTTGTGTAAAGCTGGAAGGAGACTAGATTAGATGGGGCTAATTTAAAGTAATGAGCTGCGTGGGTCACATCACATATTACAGTTTTACAGCATTTATTTATAAGATCTCCATCCATCTATCAGATTCAACATTTCTGTGTTTCATAAGAGGCTTATTAAAACTATTTCTGCATCATACAAAATAACACCTATCTTAATCATAAAGTATATCATATCTGGCTTTTTATAAAAATGAAAATCCTGAGAACTTTAGTCTTCCCATGTGATTCTCTGCTCTGGGCAGTATATTTATGTCTTTATTTCATCATTGGACTATAACTTCTTTTATTGTCAGTCAGTTACTGCACAAAGCCTATTTGAGCTAGAACACAGCTTCATGACTGATCTCCAGGACTGGCTTGCAGTTCATAAACTCGCAATCTTCTGGTGGCACTACGGAAATGTGATAGTCTTGGAAGTAGAGCCTTAAAAATCCTATACAAGCTCTTAGTAAAGGGTGAATTGGTTACTAAGAGATATCTTATAATGTTTGTAACTTAGTAATCTTATCTGATAAGTAGTTTCCAATCAGGAATCCTTCAGTCAGGAATCAACTGTTATCACCCACAAACTGTTAAAATCAATGCATATCTCATTTTATGCACATCTGGTTTTATGGTTATGGCTTGTCCAGCTGTTTACAATGCACATTGCACTTATTTATTACTAGGTTTTGGTTTTTTTTTATGGGTTATGTCTATATGTATATATGTGTGTATGTATTGGCAAAGTAAGAATTTCATTGTATAGTTTACTGTACATATGACAATAAAACTCTTGAATCTTAAATTCAACAATGTAAACACAGACATCAGTGCAGCATCACAGACTGTAACAGAACCACATCAGTTAGAACAGGTTATGTATTTATACATACTGTAATTAAGTTAAGTAAACTTGTGCTGTTTACAGAGAACTGACTGTACAGCAGCTCATCTATACCTGTTGGCTCTCTTCATAGCAGAACTGTCTAGTTGTCTTTATTTGCTGAACCAGCTTCTCTTTGTGTTGCTCTAATTTAACCAGAGTCTCCTCCAGCTCCCTGCGGTCAGACTGCTGCTCCTGAAGCTCCAGGTTCTCCACCGCCACAGCATTCTCCAGCTCCTACACACACACACACGCACACACAGACACACACACACAGACAAACACACACACAGACACGCACACAGACATGCACGCACACACAGACACGCACGCACACACAGACAAACACACACGCATGCACGCACGTACACACAGACACACACACACAGACACGCACACACACACACACACACACACACACACACACACACACACACAGACAGACACACGCACACACAGACACGCACACGCACAGACGCACACGCATGCACACACACAGACAGACACAGACAGACACACACAGACACACACACACACACACACACACACACACACACAAAGACAGACAGACAGACTCTCTTTAGCATTTTAGAATATTTCAAACTCATCTGTGGAATAAATAAAACAGGCCCACAAACAAACAGAACAGGTGAGAAATGTGGATTGAAATGTTCTTTCATAACATCCTATGATCTTGATGGTCAGTAATTTGATAACCAGAGCCATGTGTGTCCACTGAACAGACAAGCATAGCTGTTAACTCAAAGACTGGAGACTGAAAGCTCCAAAATAAGTTCAACTCCATTCCTGTCTTGGATCTTGTTAGCTAGCAAAAGCTAGTCACCAAACAGCACATTGACGTTTTTATCACTGCCACTGCAGAACTTTACACTGAGCCAGAACTGGAATAACATGCCCGGGGGGCCCAGGGAAACCTTACTGACCCCTGATCCTCCCACTCGCTGTGCACTGGGTATCCTGGAGGACCCATAAGGTACACTGCAGACTATAATTGACAGCTAGATTATACACTATTTTGAACCAACCAGTCAGCTGTATGTTGCCACAGGCTGGCTGTGGTGATTTGATCAACCCTGTGAATCTGACCATCTGGCCATGGGGGACTTTTAACCAGAAACACCGTCGTCTTCCTTCAACAAATCACCTCTCGAGAGATTTCATAGCGAGACACATTTTGAGTCAACATTTGCATCCCCACTTCTCAGACTAATGACACTGATATCAGTACTGTATCATGTACAGTATGTGCCACTAGGGTAGATGTCAAACAATCTGCTTGAAAACAAAATAAACATGCGCTCGAAAGATTGGTCAATTAGTTAATCAGCAGAAAATGATTCAGCCAGCAACAATTTTGAAAATAAATTAAATTTAAAAGGTCTTTCAAGCAAAACAAGAGAGAATATTTGCAGGTTTCCTTAGTCTTCCATCTAATTGAGAAAATAAATGGCTGATTCATCTATAACAATATCAGTGGCAGCCCTATTCCCTATGATAACAGAAATTTTCTTTGGTACCAAAGTAATCCAGAGATAGGTTTTGGCACAGGACTTGGCTACAAGACAGCGTCTCAAAATGAGGTAAACATTTTCAAATAATTACCATTACCACTGGACTGAAATTAATCAAATAACAACAAACCAGACTCCACTGAGCACATGTGGATCTATAGCTTCATCCAGTCACAGACTCGTCTCACAGCATCATATCACTAGAGCATCATGGGAAATGCAGTGATGGAGGAGTCCCAAACTGAAAACACTACACGTACACACGAACACACATATGACTCATGTCCTGTAGTCCACATTATTCATATTGACAAACTCAAAAAGATGGGATACAAACACAAAACACACTCACACAGATGTAAACACACCCAACATACACACACAAACACACACACCAGCGGCAGGTGCTGCGGTCTTCTTACTCTGATCTCGGCTGTCTTGGCGAGGACTCTCTCATCTGTTTCCACGACATCGGTGTCCCTGGGAGATGACCAACACAGAAGACATGAGTGTTTAAGGAGCGAAGAGAGAGAGCACTCATTCTTCCAGTCTGCCTTCTCTCCATCATGACCTCCTTCCCATGATCCCTCCATTTTTTCCTGCTGCACTGCTGCCTCCTCCATTGCTGCCCTAGCTAGCTGTCGCTACACTGCAGAGGAGGCGGAGCCTGTGAACGTGTGTGTGTGTGTGTGTGTGTGTGTGTGTGTGCGTGGTGATCGACGCATACAGGCAGAATGCACCACTGTGAGAACGGAAGGAGAGAGGGGGATGAGTCAGAGTGAAGGCAGTAGAGCAGGCTCATCCATCCATAGGAGAATGTGTTTCCTCCCCTCTAGTCTCCTCCCTCCATCTCTTACCTCCTCCTGCCTTCTCTCCCTCCTACCAGCATGCTGCTTCTCTGGTCCTCACACATCTCTTACCCCCTCCTCTATATCCTCCTCCCCCTCCATCAGCATCACTAGCCACTGCAGTATGCATTAGTCACACGCACACACATACTGAAAGCAGCGACTGAGCCATTCATAAAAATCCCAGAGAGCAGAGTGGCAGCAGTCTGCACAGCGCATGACCAATCAATCAAGAACCAGGCAACGAATTACACTTCCTGCATCTGCATAAGGGCCACACATTTTGACTGCACATATACTATAAACAGACCATGCACGCTGACAAATGCGTGAAGAATCAGTGTGTGCAGACACCTAATGGAATATAATCAGAACCATGTGCATGTTGGCTGGTTTCTGTCAGCATCCGTTCTGGACTGTATGCAGCCCTCACAGATAGGCCTGTGTCAGTTATTACAGGAGCACCTAATCGCAATTATTTGAGCTAACCAGTGATCATTTTCCATAATCAGGGGTATTTTATGCCACTTTTAGAAATGTGGCAACAAACAGAAGGTGAATTAGGTGTGTTTCCACCAACTGGGCGAGGCAAATAAACTGAGTTCTACCTGAGCGTCGCTCCTTAGTGCTGCTGGGCAGGTTCAGCTTCAGTTTCACCTCATATGAGACCACGTTGCTTGATGATGACAGAGAGGTGCCAATAACATGTCTCTTGATGTATAGCGGAGACTCTCCACTCCGGCTGCAGCAGTGTGTTTGACAGTTGTGGGGAAAGTTCTGCTGGAGATCATTTACAGAAAGTCCTTTGCTGCTTCATTGAGTCTGTTTAAACACAGTTTAATCAGACCAAACAGCTGATCAGTCATGTCATATTTGCTACATCATTATGTATTCACCTATTTGTCACATAAAGTCTTTATGGACAAAGGTTCTTATCACGCTGATGTTTGCATAAGTGTTCATTGTTCTGATGAGTTTGGTTTAAATTACTTATTTGATGCTATAAAAACGGGGTGTTACGTCATGATTGACAACTGTGTTATCTTATCTCCCACATCCCATAAAACAATCTTCAAGGACTGCCTTTTTTCACATGCATAACATTGCCAAAGTCAGGCACATCCTGTCTCAAAAAGATGAAGAAGAACTAGTAGCCTAGTTGTGTGCTCATTACCACATCTATTACTTTACATCTCTATGTAGAGCTGTACTGTACTACTGTATGTTCTCCTTCCTCCTGCTCTCTCTCCTGAGAAGGGTTGGCATTCTGTTTGAAAAATGACTCAACTCAACTAGAATCAACTCCAAGTAGTTGCAGATTAATTGTCTTGTGAATGACTTCATTGGCTCACAAATTAGACATGTGATTAGTCATGAGCATGTCCATTTTTTCCACTTGAGTCATTTGAGCAATTTCAAGTGTACAGCTACTGTGTCAATATGATTTAAGCTGCTGTAACATGCCTGCAGAAGAGCGCTGATGTTAACCCAGTTACTGCAGGGAGCAAGGATTTCTTCATGCATGCATTCATTGATGCTTCACTTGTCAAGTATGCCAACTCAACTGTTCTGATCTGCAAAAAGAAATAAAACTTTACAGCATTTGTGTCAAAACGTCTTAAATATCAACCAAAAATAAACATGTGAGAGAGAAATACACTGACCAAGTTAGCTTTACCTCTAACAAACATCTAGTGCAGCACAGACATCAGACTTGTTTGACTTTTGAGACATTTGAGTTTTTGATGTTTAAGAAGTTTTGTTTGATTTTTTTGGACACAGAATCGATTTAAAACTATATGGGATGATTCAGTATTTGTCAGTATTACTACGTGATCTTTAGTGATCCTCCCCCAAAAACAATCAGAAGAAAAAGTTTCTTTAAAGGTGCATTAATCAACATTTTTATATTAAAGTCCAACTGAAATCACATTTAGTCCGTTCAGTGATTTATTTATCACTATGCACAGTGTCTTGGTCAGGACTAACACAATGAAACCAATCCAAGGAATCTGTTTGTTTGTGTGTTTATGTGTAAAAAAAAAGAAGGTTGATATACCGTGAGCTGATTTGTTAAAATCTCAGTATATTTCATATTACATTATTTTCTTTTTTTGCAGAGGCATGTATGTGGAAGCAACGTGTTCCTGTTGTAGCTGGTAAAAGTTATTTTAAATACTTACAGACTGCTGGGAAGTTGAATCTGTTCGTCTTTTGTGTTTTGGATCAAAATGTGATCCGCAGACTAACAAGTAAAATGCCTCAAGAATTCCAGGCTCTGAAATGTTGCATCCAAAGGTCAAATCGAGACAAACACGTCTAAACTGTATTTAGGTAGGCTACTTGAGTCAGTGTGCTTGTTACTAGCCACCACCGTAAGTAGACTGAATGATGTACGTCCCATACTAATGAACGCCAGGTACATTTAGCACGTCTGCTACATCCACCAAAACCCTTGGGCAGGCCCACTCATTTAGCTTCAAGCGCAGATCTGAATGATGGCTGTTCGTAGTTAACGGTAGCTTCCACTGCCGTTGAAGTTAGCCTAGTTGAAACTGTATAGAAATGCGACTGCAGCTATAACGCGTGGAATAAATGAATGGATTTGTGGACGATGATTTTACCCTTCATCCTTCGGGTTTCTCGCTCTCTGTGTCCTCAGGCAATCCAGAATAAAACGCATCATTACTGCAGTGCTCGCGCTCTCATCCTCCGGTTGTCGCCTCGGTTACAAGTGTCGTGATGTAGGCAGCTGACGGCCCGTGCTTCAGCTTCCTTTCTCCGTTAACTAGAGACCGTAACCAAGCATGGTTACCAGCCAGAGGCATCCCGGTTAGCGGCGACAACCTACAATAAAAGCGTCAATAACACAACTTCCTGTCCAACCTTTCAAAATAAGACCAACTTGTATGACGATGGGGTATTACACATTTTCTAGACAACACATAAGATAACCTAAGCGAGGACGAAGAAAACATCATACACCATTATATGACATGTTTTATCCGTTAGACATTGGGCTACGAGCTCGGCCAAAGAGTATACAAGCAGTCAATGTAATTCCTTTGGTTCTGTTCTGCCCCGTTGAACACATACATGCAGCTTTTACATTAAAGGGAATTCACATGTTTCCTGTATCTTTCTGGTTAGCTTGACGCAGGTTTCGCTGCTTCTCCGCCGCATCCCTGTCCCATTGTCAGCCTACCGACAGTAATGACAGAGCAGGTATCAGAATCAGAATCCGGTTTATTGCCAAGTAAGTATTCACATACGAGGAATTTGTTTTGGTGCGTGGGTGCCAACAAGAGCAATATATAAAGAAAAATAAAAAAGATTAAATAATTATGGATGAACCAGTGTCAGAGTCATCAGGGGGTCCCGGGCCATGTTGATGAGGCCGGTTGCATAAGGGAAGAAACCGCAGCCTCTTGCCAGAGGGGAGCATCTGAAAGAGTTTGTGACCGGGGTGGGAGGGGTCAGCCACAATCTTTCCTGCCCGCCTCAGGGACCTGGCGGTGGACAAGTCCTCGAGGGAAGGCAGATTGCAGC
>JAVQJL010061670.1:0-21262 GCA_036024295.1 Nannoperca obscura | reverse complement strand
TTCGCAAGCAAAACTTTTAGATTTGCAAGCAAAGCTTTAGGGTTTGAAAGCAAAAGTTTAGAGTTTGAAAGCAAAAGTGTGGAAAGTTTCTCTCTCAAACCACTTTTTTTGACTGTTTTAGAAAGAAACAAAATTCTCTCCATATACATGCAGGCAAAGGTTTTACCCAAAGTCATGAGTTCTTCCTCCAGACTACAGATGGCGCTATTGCCTCAGCAAAGTTGGCACTGGATACCAATATCGTATATTGATAACCCATCAAACTGATTGGCAACCTTTATTCCCCTTTTACAAGTTCATAAGTGCCCTTTGCAAGTACAGCAATATTTACATGGGAGCTACAACAAAAAGGAACCACTCTGCTACAAATCAAACGGCTTTCAGCCTGCAACTTTTCAAAAAGAGCTTCATTTAGTCTCAGCCCTTTTCCTGTAAAAATAACTCAAGTCAGTTTACGCTCATACATCCTCTGGCTTTCATTGGTTCCGCCAGATTGGTGAGGCAAATCAAATGCAGACACATTCATCCACTGACCAAGGCCAGAGATTATTAAAAACTTGAGAAAACTGCTTTCCACACTCAGGGCTTTGAGCTGGTGACCTCTCTCAATTGAAAAGCCGTCCAAAAAGGACCATAAACTCAACACTCAAATTTTCCACCAGCCGAAGAGTGAAATTATGAGACAATTGCCACGACTTAATAAACAAAAGGAATGGAAGTAACAGCTGACCCTGCACGGGTGAGTGACAACTTAAGATGATCATTTGGATCAATTCAGCTTCAACAATTACAGAACCCAGTGAACTGAGAGTTCTGCTCTAACAGCAGAGGAAACCAGGGCTGCCTCTCTCAGCACTAAGATGTCTTTCTTCCCTGCCTGTCATGAAAGTTCCCAGATTCATGAATACATTTTTTTTTTCCTCTTTCCAACTTGTGGCGTGTTAATTACTGGCAGCGATCTCTGAGGCTCTCTAAACTGAAATGACAGAGGTGTTCTTTAGTGTGCTGAAGTTGGTTCAGCAACTGTCCGGGGTAATTGAAAGGCAGGATTTCCTACAGCTGGAATCACTGGGAAAGTAGAAGTCCTTTTTATGCCCCTGGTGTTACCACTGCTGCCTTCATAATGACAAATGTGTCTTGTCCTTCAATGGGATAATTATAGCAGTTACAAATGTGACAATAAGTGTCACTGCTGGGGACAATGGAACCATTTAGATTCATGGAAATCCAAAAAACAACCGACTAACTTTGCTCCATGACAAAATTTTATTTTCAACTTGACAATCAGCCCTACTTTTTAGGACATTTTGATAGCTTAGACAAAAAAACAAAAAACAAGTTTTATTAGACAAAGATGTTTCATTTACAGATAGTACACAGTAGTAAAGGACCTCAGTGCAGACAGGTGTGATCTCCACATTGCCTTTATAAATAGCATTTACTGTACAGCTGGTTATCTTTCCTGGTCACAGAGTTCTAGCCTTAGTATGGATGGGCTAATCAGTGATATCAGTTCATGGTGAACCTAAAAGACAGCATGGGATGGGGAGGGACAGTATAATCCAGTCTGGGGGGAAATCACAGCTGGGTTAATACTACGCAGAACTTGTTTAAATATTTGGAGTACTTTCTTTTGTAGGTTCCAGTTGGGTGGGGAAGTCTTTACACTTGAGGGAAACAAATATCTTCCATTGTCCAAGTCAAGTTCAATCAACTACAGAACCAAACTTGAAGGGATTAAGAAAAAAATTAGTTAAAGATCTGATTCTGGTCACATTACAAGGCTATTTGAGCTGCCATGTTGCTCCAAGCGGCTGTGTGTGTGTGAACAGGAGGGAATAAGAAGAGGCGTGGACAAGGGACACCTAGGACATGGTGATCTGCATGGACTCCAGCATCTCCTCCACTGCCTTCATGGAGCATTTGTTCTCCTTGGTCTCGCGGCCGGCCAGCTGCACGTCAGAGAAGGAAGGGAGAGAGAAAAAGAGGGGACGAGAGAACGTCAGCTCATTAGGTCTCCCTGCCAACTAAAGTGATGGAGAGCCAAACACACTTGAACACAGCAAAAACATTCCTTTTAGCAAAGCTAGAAGCTAAAATAATCAGAGACAACAGGAGTCACTGGACAGAAGTGGTAAACGGGTCATGCAAAGTAAAACAATACCTCTAATCGGAGGGTTTTTCCTCAAGTGCCATTTTAGTTCTCTTTATGTGTGAGAGCTCGGAGACAGGATGCCCACATGATTAGTCCATTTCCATGGCCTCTAGTACAGGAGGACATAACACTCCCTCTCTCATGTACACAGCGTCCGCAGGGTTTCACAGAAGTGCCGTAAATTATAATCCACAAGCACATCTACAATTACTCATGTGTGCACATACAGGCACACACTTTTTCTACCCGATTAAACTTTGCAAATGACAAAGCATCCCCTCAAAAAATACCAAAGAGAAAGGCAACTTCCTTAACCTTGGGCAGGGGACCAGGGATATAATAAAGGGTCAGTCTAATTAACCTCACGTCACCCACATTTATAGATAGAAATGAATCTTCATGAAATCTTTCTGAAACTATTTAAAAGTATACTTTACAGTAAATTTATCAAACTGGTGCAAGTTAAAGACAGATATGACCTGCAGGTTTTTTGCTACATTTTTCTCACATTCCAACGTAGTTACGGTCTGTTAAAACACACTTTCTGCCAGCTACAGTGAAATGTAAAATAAAGCTACATTAACACTATTATTTATAGGTAATGTACAAGTCTTAGACAGCTTTCAGAACAAATCAGACCTGCCATTCATTTAAGTGGGTAGTGCGTTTAGGCAGCAGCGGTGGAGTGCCGAAAAAAACAATCATCTTTTGGAGAAACGCAACAGACTGAATGCAGCCCAAGAGTCTATAGACACGGTAGGCTGGAGCGGTGCTTGAGCTAGAAGCTAACATCAGAACACTAACATGCTCACAATGGCAAAAATGCTAAAATACTGACATACTGTTTACCAAGTTCACCACATTAGTTTAGCGTGTTAGCATGGTAACTTTTGCTGATTAGCAGCTGATGACACGCGAGTTGAATTCATCCTGAGGGGGCATGAATGTCTTTGCCAAATCTGAAACATTTACTCTGAAGAACCTACATTAAAGAAAATAGTAGATATCTCATAATGTGATCAAATATCTAGACGACTAACAATTGTGTTATTGAAGGTCCTATGTGATTCTAAAATGTTTAAGACTTTGGAGACTTCAACATACCCGTATGCAATTTCAAACC
Source organism: Nannoperca obscura (assembly GCA_036024295.1). Taxonomy (NCBI): domain Eukaryota; kingdom Metazoa; phylum Chordata; class Actinopteri; order Centrarchiformes; family Percichthyidae; genus Nannoperca; species Nannoperca obscura. The sequence goes on along the minus strand of JAVQJL010061670.1, from coordinate 17,984 downwards.
CTAAGAGTGAGCTAAAATCCCCAGAAGAATTTGCAGCATATCAATCATCATATAGAACTCCAGAGACACTAATTAGAAAAAGAATCTGATGCTCTGGAGATGCACGTGTCAGCAACAACAAAGCTGAGCAGCAAAGGACAAGCAGGAGATAACAGCATCGAGTGTTCCTGTCAATTTAATCATCATGAAAACACCATTACCCTGAGTCAAACACGGGCAGGGGATACGGTTTCAGTGCGGCCTCTGGACAGGAGAGCACATTCTGTATGTCCTCCACCCCTTCAGAGTGTATGCGCTTGTGCTTCTGTCTGATCACCCATTGTAAACGTAATCATTTCTACACACACAGTTCCAAGTCTTGTACCCTTCACCAGGACCATCTTGGCTTTCTTCCAAAACCACATACAGTCCCTCCTCCACCTTTTTATGTGTGGAATAACACAGCAAAACACCCAAACCTATGTTCAACATAAAGCAATGCTTTCAATGCTGTGGGGCCCTGCTTCTACAAACAGGAGCTAACTGTAGCTTAAAAACCTAGCCTATACCGTATTTCCATGGCAAAACTTTTTTCCATCCTCTTTTTCCAAACTCTAACTTAGAGAGGGCAGTTGGCTAAGGTGTGTAATTGGCTACGTCATTTCCAAGTGTGACTCATTCTTCTAGATTTAGGGTGTGTGTGTGTGTGTGTGGTGGGGTAGCTATAATGATCAGCGCATTTCATTGCCTTGCTGCCTAATGCGCCATTACCCCGGGCCCGGTAGTCAATTAACTCCTCCGCCTGAGGTGAGACCGCCACATTAACTCCTGCCCTGTTCCCCAACAGTAGAAGCAGACCAGACAGCTCTACGTCTATTTAGAGCATCTGATAATAGAGTCATGACGCAGCGGAAGCCTGTGCTCCGTGACAGAAGAGCTAATCAGAGAATCTGTTTGGAGAGCTAGGGCAGGCCATGTAGGGCTGCTTTGAAGCCCCCTGCACCTCCAACCCACACATCTCCAGCTCTTTTACATGTCAACCGACCCCACCAGGGTAATTACCTTTTTTTTTTCTTTCTTTAAATGGGCCCCAGTCAGTCGTGACCTCTCAATGACGTTTGCTCCCACTTGCACTCACCTGCCCACCCTTTTCTCTCGCTGAGGTATGACAATCACCAGGTACCGGGGGCCTAATAAAAGTGGACGACTGACACGAGCAACGCTTTAAAGGAGCCATCAATCAGCAAGCACAAGCCCACATTAAGCCTGCAGCTGTCTGATGGAAGCCCACACCGCTGCTCGCTTTTAAAGATCTCAAGACTCATTATGCTGGAGGTGGGGAGCGAAAAAGAAAAAAGGAGGCGACCTTACACCTTGTCATTTAACTTGTCTCACACAGAACAAAACATCTACAAGTGGGTGTGTGCGTGGTGCCAGGTTTGCATACACACTCGCAACTGAGGTGAAATCCCAGTACCACCTCACTATTACCAAGCAACTGGCACAAACACGACAGGTTGTAGACCAGCGCAGAAGCAGAGGGGCGGCGTGAAGCTTGCATCGTGTTCCCTGGAGGACAAAGGTGGGACTGACTGAGGTGTCTCATTAAAGCTTTGTATTTCAGCCTGTCATCATAATAACTCAACAGAAAGTATTTTCCTCTGGGCCACTGCAGCATGGCCTGCCCATCACAGTGATGCCCATATCTGCTTCCCGGACACAGATTTAAATGCACCTTCAGTCTTCAGTTAATCCACCAAATGTTTTTGGATTATTTTGTTATTTAAAAAGTGTTGACTGACAAATGAAAACTTTGGCCATTAGGCCTTCTGTACAGAATCTACTGATGTATGTAGTCATATGTAAAGCAGAGTTTAGGCAGCACGAAGCTGCAGCTCATTCATTACAGCCAACATCACCAAACACAGATGTGTGCTCTTTGTCTGTGGGCAAATCCTCTCCCACACCTCCTTGGCAGTAAAGAAAAAATATTTAAGCAAGGGAAACATGTGCTACACTACTGGTCATGCTACTGTCAAATCCCTGTTACAAGTTTCATATGAAGTTCCAAAGAATTGTTATAATGGGTTTGCTTCAGGGCTTGTTGGATGCACTTCCATACAGCCTGGCAACTGCCAATAATGGATTCATGACCAGTTTGAAATATAAATATAAAATGTAGTGATTGTAGTAATTAGTGCAACATGTCGACACAAAAGAGGATTGAGCCCTTTTACCACGTTCCCCCTACTCAACTTTAGTTGCCTTTGTCAAAGCCTGGTGTGTCAGACCCTTCGCTCATTGTCTTCAGATATTTGGACGCCGCCCTGTTCCCTTCATAGATTTTGTTTTGTCACACTTTGTCCCCCTCCATCTTCTGGGCCTCTGAGTTATGATTAAAATGAGCATTCATCTTGATATGAGATATTCATCTTACCCCCTTGACTTGACATCAATCGAGATGTTTGACTGACTCATTTTGTTGACCAAACCACCTTAACACTTCTCTACGCAGCCCCCCTGGGTTCAGCTGAGAACATTAAGATGCACGTGTAAATCTGCGCTCTGATTTATAATCCGTGCCCACAAATTTACAAACAACTTATTTCTTCAGAGAACAAGAAATTGAGCATTTCCATGGCGACTGCATCATTATTTAGATTTATGGGTAGATTAAATGCTATATTGTGTTATGCATTGGACATTTCACAGTTACATATTCACAGGACATATTCACATTGTGCTTTTCTCTCTGAAACCTACCTCCGCAGGCACAGGTTGCAGATTTACCCATGGCTCTTTTTTTCTTCTCAGCTGAGTCTAGGGGGCCTCCGTACTTCTCCATTTCTCAGGTGATTTATAAACTGCATATTAAGTGTTGACCTAAACAAAACAAGCTGCACCTCCTCACTTATGGCAGTTCCTTCCACTTTAACGCAAACCTACAGGAACCTGTAAAAGCTTAGAGCTCTTCCATGACACTCCGCTCCGCACATGCACACTTTTTCCAACGGAGCCCTCATACGTGTCTGAGGGCTCGACATGTGAAATGTGTCTATAAGGCCAGGACAGCGGAGTGTGGTGAGACGAGGTCTTTAGAGGCTCAGCGGGGAGTCTCTCTCTCTCTCAACAGAACCCACACATGCTGAGCAAGGAACCGCTTATTACTTTATGTTTAACTGTCGATGCCCAAATAAGCAACACATATGGGCCACATGGCAAATAAGATTGCTTTTAAATATGCTTTCATACTTGGGTTGCCATGACAACAACATAAACCATTTTAGCGATACCATCTGAGCAGCTCTTCATTTTTTCCCCTCCTTGCTTGTGCCGATACACACATATACCTCCATGTTTTATCTCACGTGTGCTCAACTCCTAAAACTGACTTCTCACGGATCAAATAGAAACAAATCGGTTCATTGGCTAATCCGATTAAATTTCGGGGGAAGATATTTGAATTTGTTGATTTAATATCAAATCTATAACAAGTTAAAAACGAAAGAAATGACATTAAAATCTATAATTTGGCTCATGAAGTTACTGGTGACCTCCCTAGATTCAGTTCAAAGGCTCTTGAGCCTCACCCTGAGAACCACTGAACTAACCAGCTCTCTGCAACAGTCTAGCGTAATTGTTGTCCCGGGAGAATCAGCTTGTGGCTCTGCGAGAAGCTCATCTGTGAAGCCAGGGTGTGAAGTAAAGTCTTAGCAGACGTTGTGGCCTTAAATCAACACATTAACAGTAAATGTACCCAGACACACCGAAACACACTAGGGTTGTTACTACTGCAAGTCAAAGGCATCCATCAGGACTGCTGTGCGTTCGGGGGCCATTTGGCGGTGGTCGATATTTTTCACATACTATGCAAATGAGGGGATTTCTGGATGTCTGGATATTGTGTGCAAATACCCCACAAAAGCTAAAACACAACAAAAGAGTCATAATATGATTGGTGGTTTTTATAGTGTCTGGCGGAATCAAAGGGGATGTGGGATATAGATGTTTTTTCAGTGGAAGACCACCGAAGATACGGTGGCGAGACCAGAGTAACGTCTGGTGAAGCTAGATTAATACGCCTAATGAGAATCTATGTGCGACTCACCTTATAGGCTCTGTTTATTTGAGTGGCAGCCCAAGCAGCGTACTTCATATTGTCCTTCTTCACCTTGGCACTGACTTTTGGACTGGCAGCGATGTGACTTGCAGACTAGAGGGGGAGAGAAGAAGAAGGAGAAGAAGAAGAAGAGTTCTTGGTGAAACAGCAATAAAAGCGTAATGGAGATGAATGTGCAACCACTCTTACCATCTACCACTCCACTAGTCATTGTGGCAGAATGAAGAGAAAAAACAGACCTTGGCCTGATGACACAGGAGAAATCATTTATGGGGAGGAAAAAGTGAGTGTTTTAATGCTTCATACGTAAATTGTCACTTAACTGGGCCTAATTTCTCCAACACGGCGATTCGCGGCGATGAAAGGACCTTGTATGTCTTTTAAAAAAAGCACAGTGAGAGGAGTGCTGTGTGAATCACGGTCTCTGCTTGCCCCGACAGCTCGCCTCCGAACCACAAATCCCATGTCTTTCCCATGTTCCTGCCATCATCTCCACACAGCAAACCCCAGAGGGCTTACCCTGCCTGCACTTAAAAGCCCTCCCTACCAGTGCGCTGAAACTTTAACTACACACCAATCAACCTGGCCCTGTCTTTTCTACCAATTGGTTTGGCTTCTGTATTTTTTAGTAAGCAATTCCATTTTTATTTTTTTTATTTAAAAGAAACCTTAATTTAGATTGTCAACCACGACAGGCTATCCCCGAATAACAGTGTGCGCCATTATGGAGGGGAATCCCCACGTAAGTGTTGTTGAGTAACTAACCCACAACCCAACTGTGGTCAGTGTGCTACCAGCTCTGCTGTCGAATTGACTCGGATGGTGTGAGACGGTGAAAGTGTCCTGCCCTTTCGCTGAACTTCTTGCACCTGTCAAGATCTGGACCACCGAGACTAGCTGGCAATCTGCAAAACACACCCTCAAGACAGGTCTGTGACTGATGAAAGAATAAACTCCCACCTGAAGTATCCACTAAAGAGCCGAGTGTCAGCGGATGACTTGTCAGGAAACCACACAGGGCCTGCTCTGTCTCCAGACGGACATGACAGTGAACAGAAGCAAATGTCTTGGTTTGACCGTGCCATGCTCCTCCTGGACTCTGCCTACACCTCTGAGCAGCTCCGGAGGGGCTATGACTCCCAGCGCTGCACAGAGGAAAAACACTGGGGCTCTCTGTGTTAGACCTGCTTCCCCTCTCCACATTTTATTCCTTGCGCCGCTTCGTTTGTGTTTTTATGTCAAGTCTCACTTACATATGATGCATTGGCACTAGCAGACAACATCCTGTTTAAACAAATGTGTAGATGAAAGGGCTGTTGGGCCGAAAATACAATCAAACTGGCACCTGGTTGGATAATTTGCCAGTGACAAAATGCTTGCAGCAGTTGGACTGCGCTCTCTCTCGCTTGCGCTTTTTTCTTTTTTACTCTGTGACTACTTTATTTATTCAAGTCATAAACATTAAAAAAGATCTCACCAAAAGGGTATTATTACTAAAATAAAGAGCTCCAGAGGGGCAGACTTTTCCGATGCTGGAGTTCACCGTCTGAGTCAGCAGTGAGCTGACCTGTCTGAGAGCCCCTTCTTCGCTCCCCTCTAAAAAACACGCTTCCACACATGCAGTAGAGGCTTGACACACTCAGTGGCCAGCCTCAACCTTGATAAACCACAGGGTTACAAAAAAGATTCTACTGTTTTAGTTGTTTTTTTCCCCTCTCTGTCTCTCTTTCTCTCCCACTTTCTCTTCATGCAAAGCAGTACTCACCATGTACAGACCAAACAATGCCCTCATGTTTCGGTTGTTCAGCCTCAGCGCCTGGGCAAAATACTTTCTGGACAGCTCCAGGTTTTCCAGCCCCCCCTGAGTGTACTTCACCTGTGTGAGGAGGCATTAAACACGGCCAATAAGCTGTGCTAAAGGGCGGCTCAAGCAATGACAGCATGACATCTGAATAAGCAACACATGACAACTCTGTGTAAACACATCTCCTTTCATGAGCCCATATTCCCAGTGACGTTAAGTGCGTGTCTGTGTCTCTCTGTGTTACAGAGGGCACCATTCACCGAGACCTAACGTGTATTCCACAGTTTGCCCCCATGCTTGATGATGGACATCCAGGCAGGCACCTACCTCAGCGTACTGCTCACAGTACAAGTGATTGTGAGGATTGGTCATCATCAGCTCCTCCAGGCAAAACGCAGCTTTTCCATAGCTGTGGAAATGACAAGGAAAACAGTCAGCCGATTGATACAGCTGTGCATGTGTCATCCTTTCGCTTGCTCAACTGTGAAGCACAATATCTACGCCCAATAAATGTATAGGTATAAATTTAAATTGAAAACTACATGGGGTACAAGTCAGTTTACATGTGATGGACTTATGTTGCGGAGATTTGTAAAGATCCACCACATGACAAAGTTTATTTAAAAGATATCAGTAAAGGGTACCCGGGCCAGACAGCTGGCAAAGGTAAAAGCCTATCTAGTGTGGTGATTCTCCCTCCTTTGGGGACACTGAGGATCTATCTGGTCTGTCTGTGTGTTTTCTCAGCCTTTAATGTGTAGTTAACTACCTTCCTGAGGTCAGCACTACAGTAAGAGCTGGCACACTGTGCCTATACTCAGATGAGATCACTTCTCAGCAGCAGACTGCTGAGCTGTTGACCTCACACTAATCTGCTGCCACTCCACTTCTAATACACAGTTTCCCCTTCACAGACGCGCTCCGATACAGTATATCACTGAATGCAAAGCCATAAAACGTCTGCACACCTAACAAAATAGAAGCCAACACACACAGACCAGGGCAGAAGCACACCCACCAACAGAAAGTGAGGCTACACCGGCTGCCTATCAGCACATCCAAACAAATTGAAAGTTAAGGTGGTGCTGTGTAGCCAAGCTTTCACTTGTTGAGCAATTAAGATTTGACATGTGTCTGAATGAACCTCATCCATTTAAAAAAAAATAAAAAAGACCAAAAGACAGCCGCATGCGTCTACAGGGTTCTTTGGATTTAATTTCACAGGGAAATGCTAAGATACAGAGTTCATGCAGGAACCAAATGATCCAAATGTTGCCTGCCACAACATGAAGAATCTATCGGTCTATTAAAGTCCACCATGGTAACAGGCTGAAAGATTAACAGCATACGAGGGAAAGGAAGGTGGGGACAGAGCAAGAAAGAAATAAACAGGGGGAAGGGGTTGAGTAGAGGGAGAGATCAGAGGGCTTGGAAGGTTGGGGGCTGCTTACAATTACCACTTCCTCTCCATAAAGACTTTCAGATGTGCTCATGCAGTGGCCTGCAACAGAGCCTGCTCCATCAGCCATCAACCAGAATCTTGTACCAGAGCCAGGCCCTTACCTCTTCTACTCTTCCTCTGAGCCATCTAACCCCTCCATAACCGAGCTCCTCTCCATGGCGGTTCCTAAGCTCACTCTTTACCAGAGCGCTCGAGTAAGCTTGTAGCCTCCATCATGCAGCAAGGCTGTTAGAACTGTATTTGTTTCTTTTGGAGGTTAGTAAAACCATCAGCAGCGGCTTTCCCCCATTTCAATACCACATTCTGACTGCATATAAGACAAAAATGGATTCAGACTGTGCAAAGTATGTTTGAAAAAATTATTACCATTTTCCTGTAATTCTGGATGACCAGTCCAATTCTATTGAACAGACTCGTACATCGGGTCAGAACAGAAAGACAGCCAACAGCGGATTTCCACAGCGGTTCCACGCAATACTTGCAAACAGGCAAAATGATCTCCTATCTAAACACGGCTGGCATAAGGATTGTTTTAACAGTGTCAAATAAGAGGATATTAATTACATTTTGAATGTGTTAACACTGATGCCTGCTGCAACCCCTACAATGGCAGTGCAGAGACACACTGCTTTGTTTATTTTTATCTCCCAGGGTGTTGCGCAGTGAGGGGAGGAGAGTTTATTTCTCTTGCTCGTTTCTCTGTCACCCTCTGTTTTCTCTGGCTGGGGTGGTGAAACGTGCCACCTCCTTCTCCTGGGAATTTCACAGCAATTACTCCGTCTCTCGCCCCCCCCCCCCCCCCCACGCTCTATCCCCCTGGAAAAGAATGGCGATAATACCGGGCAGTCCGGAAGAGGAGGAGGAGGGGAAACAGGGAGTTTGTAACCCAAAATAAAGAAAACAAAGAAAAGAAATTGACACGCCTGTAGATAAGGGGCTGTGGGAGTGAATGGTGCGATATTAGAAGTGTTGGGATAAGCTGAGAGATAATCCGCTCACCCCTGGATTTCCTCCTGGCTACTACAGCAATAAAGCCTCCCAGACAAAAGCATGAAATATCCAACAAGTAGCCTTCTCACCGCGCTACACATTCCTGCTGCCACTGCCCTCGTACCAGAGCAACCAGACAACCATGGAGTGAGATAGTTCAGCTACAGACACTGCTTCAGTAACTTCTGAGCCCCAGACAATTAAGGAGGGATAAAAGGTGACACAAACAATTTTTTTTTACACTGCTGTTGTCTGTCTGGCAATTCTCCCTGGCAACTGAGATATCAGTGGGAGGCCGGGGAGTCTGTCTGCTCTCATATGTAGAAGAGGGGGGCTTAAGACTGAAATCCTATTAAACAACTCTTATGTGACAAACGTGGACAGGCCTCCATTCAGACACCTGGCTGAATTTGGCATCTCACCGCCTTCCATTGTGGCCATTCAACGGCCCTCTGGAGATCAAGCCATCAGTCTGATGTGAAGCCCTGTTAAACTAACAGATGCACCTCGAACATATGGCTGCCTCACCGGTAAACGGGTTACTGATTTCTAAGGCACTTTTATATGATAAACATCTGCCATTAAAAGAAGCGTCCGCATTAAAATAACTTCACAAACCTCAAACATTCTCCTCAGGCAGTATACTTTTTTCTCTGCATTTTTGCTACTTTGGTGAAGTCCAACATGGTGATGCCATGCCAACTTGTTTTAATATAATATGAGTACATATGTTTTCTATTTTGGCTTAACGATTTCTTACATTAAGGGTGTGTGGACTAAAAAGACAACTGGAAGAAAACTGGCTGAATATTTTGTTAATTTCCCATCTGTTGTGCATCCCCTTTTCTAGTGCTTTTACTTTACTGAGAGATTTACCATTTCTCCCTTGCCTTTGTGTTTTTTTTTTTCAAAACTCCTGTTTTGAAATCAATACTCCCAGATAATTATTTCATTTAATGTAAGAAAGAGGTTGTTTTACATGTAAAATCAAGCTCTGGTTTACCCGCTACAGCTTGTGGAAATCTTGCTTGGATTGTCTATTCTATATTTAAATGGGTTGCAATTGCATAGCCACTGCATAGGTCGCTATGGGTCACTGCATAGCCACAAAGAATGTGAGCTATTGGGTCAAAGCTGTATAAAAAAAAACATTTTTGGGGGGGGGGGCAGGGGGAAATTTGCCCCCCTTGTCACATCTAGCAGTGCTTCAACACACAAAGTTTTAAAGCTTGATAACTGCATTCTAATGAAAAGCACACATTTGTTAATGGTGATGAATAACTATCCTTGGAGATTTAGCATAACTGATTTTAAAATGTGTCACGGTGCATAAAAAATGAGAATTGCATTTACTCGTGTTCGTTGATGTAGAGCTCTGACAACTCGTGCCACGCTTCTTGGTCCCCAACAAACCTATAAACACAAAATCAAATCAAGTCACAACAGTCATTTTAAACCAGGGAATGCATTTGTAACAGTAAAAGTAAAAAAAAAAATCTATTATAATAACAATAAGTCATCCAACTATCAAGGTAGAAGAAAGAGTTTGCTGGCATTTTATGCACAAGTCGTGCCCAGCTCAACTGAAAGCAACTGGGTTTTTAATTAAAATAAAAGCCAGCGGAGGGGGATGGGGAGGGGGTGTCTCACCCTCAACCCCTCTTGTAAAAACACTCACTGCTCCAGATACTCATTGAGCTCCCGGATGGCTTCAGCACTCTTCCCCTGGGCCTTTAGTATGGAGATCTTGCGCTTCCTTGCTGCCTATAGAGCAGAGAGTAAATAGGATTAGGAACTGAGCTCCTCAAGTGTTTGTCTGAAGGGGGGATGAGAGGATGAGTGAGTGTAAGAGTTGTGAGTTTAAGTGTGTACATTAGCGTCTTTTCAGTGCACCACAATCCGGCTCTAGGTTTTGCTACGAGACTGGATCATTTCTTTAGGATGAGTCAGCACTTTGGTGCATTACAACAGCCATGAAAAGCACAAAAGGCACAGACACTTCTGGCTTCAAAGTTAACTTTGTCAAGTTTATTCGTATTATTAGCCTACCAAGACATAATTGGAGATAGTTAGTGGCCATGTCCAACAGGAGATGGACACAGACATTATGAGTCAATGTTTGGGGGTTGGAGTGAGCTCAGTGGCTGAGATAAAGTGGTGAGTCATCCCCCAAACCAAGTGGGGAAAATGGCACACTCCCCCAAACCCCAACCCCTGTCTTCCTGCCGGCACGGCACGCATCTAGCGCTGCACCAGCCCAACTGACATCAGCTGAAAATTGCTTTCCGCTTCGTTTTGATGTTGAAGTGACCTTAAGGTGGATTAGATTCTCATCAATCTGAATTAAAAAGTATTACCCGTGCTGCTCCGACTTTTCCAAATGTTATATTCCCGCCAGCCCCCTCCTCCTTTTGGTAGTAAGTGAAAATCTTAACAGGAGGCTGCCGCTCCATTAGAAGTACACTGCCCTGCCACAGCCTATTTTATTTATGGACTGGCACTTGATTGAGTGGGGCTTCCTCTCTTGCACTCATAACCAAGGCCATTGAGGGCTGTGTATGAGTCATGTCTAGGGGAGCTGTAAATCTGGGTTTCAAGAAATCTACTTATTCATCAAGCTGGGACAGGGACCTGCAGAGACACTGCAGCCTCAACTGACAAGCAATATTTTAGTTTCTAAGTCTTTAGTTTCTAGTCTCTAAGAGAGAGAAAAGCATCCAGCCAATAGGACAACATGTTGATAAAACAAAGAAGAAGGATTCTAACATCAACAGTAAGGATTTCTACCTACACCGCAGTGTATCTTATTCCCAAATACACTGCTCACATCTGTATTTTTAGTATCAGGGTGGTCTGAAAGCAACTTGAGAGAAAATTTTAAAAATATGTTATGAAGTTATCAAGCAACAAGGAGCAGTGAAAGGTCAAGCCAGTATTTCCACTTTTATGTCCCCTGACTATAAAACAAAGATCGCACCACTTTACATCCAGTGCATTTCACCAGAACTTGACGCTATGTGAGAGTCAGGAATTTATTCTCACTTGAGACTAAATTGCAAGCATGTGGGATCTTTCCCCGTCCAATACCCAAAAAGGGAAGCAGAAAAAAAGAAAAATTAAACAAACACTAAAGTGATGTTGAATGTGGATCTTTGCACTTGTGTGCTCCCACCATCACTACACCCACCTCTCTTACCCCCTCTTTCCCAGATAAAGAACCACTTGGGGCTCAGAAGGAACATATGGAAGTTGGTAGCCCAGAGAGTCACACAGCACTTTATTAAACAAGAAGCAATTCCAAACCACTCCTCTCTCTCCTCCTTTCTCTAACTAATGATCCAGAAAAACCTGGCAGTGGGTCTGATCCCTCTGTTGTCCTGATTCTTTTTTAATTAGCGCTCTGAGGAGACCTTAGGAGTGAGGACTGGATTATTTACGTCACCCTTGGCTCTTTGCTACGACCTACCGCAACCTTCCTTTATAATAAGAAACATCACAACAAGGGTGGCAAACATAGCACACTTTACATACTTCAAATTGGACTGAGGAAAAAAGACAAAGTGAAAGACAAGTTCAAAAAAATAATGTTTTAGGATGCTGATAAAGGTTTGTTTACCAGTACATTTTCTATCCTGGACAGTTACGACACCATATTTTTTATCCGTAACTCCTCCATTAATATTGTGAATATAATTTACATTTATGTGGTCAAACATTTCTGAATTGGGCTTTACATTTCAGAAGACCTGACCGACACAAATATACTCCTGTCCTACAATGAATGTGTAATTGCATATGATTGTGGGTCAGCCTCAGAAGTCATCTATGTGACCTCAGTGGCTTATTTAAGAAATACTAGCTTTTTATATTGAACAATTAGGGTGAAATGAGAGTATTGGAATTCAATGTTAATGCAATCACTGAGTCAACTCAGTGTTAAAAAATAACTAAATAAATTGGTTGGTAAATAAAATGTTTTGGGCACTACATCATTTAAAATACTCGCAAGAAGAAATAAAAAGGTGAAAGAAAATGCATTTACGCACACAGACAAGAATTTTGCCAGATCATTGCTGTAGGTATTGGAACATAGCAAGCAATGGAAGGGCTAAGAGTTTGAAACATTTTTTGGACACCGCCATGGCAAAAAAAACCTTGAGCAATTTTTGTTGATTCAACAGTTTTGGTTAATGGGTACCACATCTATTCCACAGCCTGTAATTACAACAGCTCAGTTTCCAATCTCTGCTTCGCATGCTGGGATGCCTCGCAAGTCTTCTTTGTGGTCGCCAATTTTCCGCCATTTCTCAGGCCCATCCCGTCTGATTCTTTAAGAGCATGCTAGAGGAGGAGATAGCCCTCACTCCAAGGCAGGTGACCTAAACGATGTCATCACATCATTGCTCCACCCTCTGCTGCAACACCCAAGTCATTCAGGACAAGGATTGTGGGAAAAGGGTTTAAGGTTAACATCTGAGGCACAAAGGGCCTATTTGTCCATATTGTTCCATTCCCAGCCCCAGTATCCCGCCTGCAGAGACCGGGAAAACAACCATTCCCTTTCCGAGGATGTCACTGGCATCCCCAGAAGATCTGTGCCGTGTTAGGAAGGTGCCCTGGGATTCAGAGAAATTACAACTCCCATTGTCCAAACAGTGGAGAATTGCGAATCAATCTGTGGCAGATTACGCCAGTTACTTTATAAATGTATATATTGGAGGAACACCCATTTTGTATATGAAAATGACAACATTACTAAAAAATAACCAGAGTTGTGGCTTTTACTTCAATCTTGTGTTGGACAGCATGACTGGGACAAAATCTTTTTGGCAATCCTTCAGCTGTATGTTGTGTGGCATTTTTTTTAAGGCAGCATCAGCACTTTTGACAGCGTCCATACTATTTCTTTAAAGCAGATAATGGACGACGTGAAGAATACTTCTGTAGCACTAAGAGAAAATGTTTAATACATCTAAAGCAATCCGTACGTTAGCATGGCAAAGGGAACTTGTTGAACATCTTTGGGGTAAGGGGTAAGGGGCCAAAATAAATAGGGTCATGGTTTCTTTTGAAAACCCTTTTAAAATATTTATTTTTTTGCATGGCCACGTCCTTATGGAAACAATTAACAGCAGGTACATTATGTTTTGGGTTGGTGGTGTGGGATTGGCAGCACACTGGTTATGAATAGTAATAGATGAATAGTGAATTGAGAAGAGAAGATAGCGAGGAGGAGAACGCTTCTGAGAACTAAGGTTTGTATAGAGCTCGTCTGCATTAACAGCAAAGCACAGAGCAGACTTTGCATGTGAGCAAGAAGGCGGCAACAGAGAAGGTGGGACAGGAGCTCAGCCATGTTCACTGGCGGTGGGGGTCTGAAAGGTCCAGTAAATCAGTGTCTCCAAAGGCCAGACCTTTATTTATACTTTACTTCCACCAAACATGTCTGCCACTGACTAAGACCATGAATCACCCCCCTCCACCCGCCCAGACCCCCCTCCCTTAAACAGTTTTCAGTTGTGTGGGTGATAGGCTGATCAGCACTGTGGCTGAGGTCAGAGAGGCCAAGGGGAGTTTAACTTAGCAAACTTGCACTGCTAACACCAAAGTGCCTTGGCAGATTTAAAGCCCTCCACAACGCTGAGACCACAAAGTGAAGCAAAGTAGAACGCTAAAAAGAGGGATTTTCCCCTCGCTTTCCCTGCTTCTCAGTCTCACCGTGTTGGTGGGGTCGTCTTGGAGAATGGCATCATAGTGCTTGTTGGCCTCGTCGTACCTTCAGATGGAGAGAAAAGAATACAAATTTGTTTTATTTAACCAATCTCAGTCTCCAGTCGGGTAAAATTAGGTGGTGGGGAAATCAAATAGAGTTCAAGGTAATCAAGTTTCTGTATACAGCGTGGCAGGTTCCTATGATTACAGTGAGGCTGTACAGAAATCAGTGGTGATCTAAAGGAAGAAATAAACACTCATTTAAGTTTAGGTTGCTGGTCACACAGCCAGCATTGTGAGAGGCGTATATCCCGTCACACCGAGTCATGAAATCAATACAAACAAAGCGTACTGTTTTGAAGATTGAATTTTCATTTGATTGTATCTAGTTTGATTCACCTTTAAACAAAATGAAATTGCTGCTTTAACATGCAGCTAAGCTGTTGGTTCAGTTGTCCGTCTCTTGGCACATACATAATACCACAATACACACATATGAATCCTATAAGCAACAATATCCAACACAGCGTGCCTCAGACTGTTTGACTGAGCCCACATGATTTTGTTTAAAGGGGAAATTTATGAGCTGTAAATATCAAATCATACGGTAAAGAAATATGGGAACAGGAGGCGTGTGCACTTCACTTGTCGTGTCAAATCAGGTGCTGAAGGATGATTTTAGAAAAAAAAAACTATTAGGGGCAATCTGCAAACGCTGACGTTTCAGCGGCCAAAAGGCGGGGATCAGTGATCAGAAACTGTCCCGCCCACAGCCTGCAACAGACAGAAGCAACTCTGGTTCCCATTAGCACTGAGAAGCCCCACTTCCAGTGCTGCTGCTTCCCTCACATTCACTTTATTACTCAGCCACACTTTGGGAGATTTCAGATGGCACCAGGCGAGCACTCACAAGCCACTTTGATTTGCTCTATTTATTTAGGAACTGTGTGTGTGTGTGTGTGTGTGTGTGTGTGTGTGTGTGTGTGTGTGTGTGTGTGTGCGTGTGCGTGTGTGCGTGTGCGCATGTGTGGAGGGGAAGGGCTTTGCTGTTTGAAGCTGTGTCATTCAAGTGTAGCTGTGTCTGCTGCCAATTAGATCCCAGCGTGCCGTTTATTTAATCTGACAGTGCCGAAGCAATCACTCTCAATTATCACATAAACTCTGACATAACCGATAAACCAGCAATGGTGATCCGGGTGGGAAATGTGAGCAGGGTAGTAAACAGATTGGATTGCCCTGACTTCAGTACATACTCCCTGTTTATCTTTCTCGCTGCATTCTGCTTACTTTGTGTTTTTTTATAAACTGCAGATTTAAAAATAAATCACTACTTTTGGTACAGAGACCAAAACAGGACGGGGCAGAAAGCATGAAAACAGGGAAGGCAAAGAGAGAGATGAGGGATGAGGAGTAGCAAAATAAGGAAACAATGGTGGAATAGAAACCAGGAAAGATTGAGGGACCCCCAGAATAACAGTGGGATCCGACCACTTCCTTCCCGGGAATCCCTAACTCAGGCTAAAAAAGGGCCACAGGACTACCCAGTGCTGAACCTTCCCTCTCTCCGTTCCCCTCTTCTCCAGAGGAATGCTGCGTGATCCAACATAAATACAACCTACCCCGCACACATACTATACTTACACACACCCAGACCGTTGTACCACTTAGGATCTGCTAACAGTTTCTCGCCCCCCCTCAAGCCACCCAAAGTACCATGCATAACAGTGAGGTTGAGTCTGTTTTGCCTCCTCTGGTTCTGGAGCTTTTGGTACCCGATGCTTACCTTTCCAGAGCTTCCAGCCTCATGCCTGATAATCGCTTCACTCTGTGGCTATCTGGAAACTGCTTCCTCAGTTCCTGTAGACAGGTCTGCAAGGATGTGGGCAGAGAAGAGAGACCAATTATAGTTGGCTGTAACAAAACTTTGTTAAACTCTTGCTCACACACACACACACACACACATACCTCTACAGATACAAACAACCTGTTTTGAAAATGTACAAATTTTGCATATGGGTTTCAGCTAAACAAACTTAATACACTGATAGAAAAACAGACCATCAACAGTCCAACTGTGTGTTAACCATTTAGGGTTCGTCAGTTGCAAAGTTTGTAAACTTGGAGTGTTTCCTCTGTTTCAGTCTGAGGAAAAATCCAAGCAAACAAAAATACATCACTACAAGCCATGTGAGAATGTTTCGCTTATTGGTAAGATGTGTCTGGGGCGGGAGCGAGAAAGTAAATACAGGAGGCGGGTCCTGTAGCCAGGTGTGCTTTGCATTCTGGGATGCAGCAGAACACGTAAACTGTTTCTAGTCGTAGCAGCTAGCCGGAGAATGAACCAGCAATGTTTCTCTTACAGAAATATTCACTTGTCCAGAACACAGGACCTTCTTCCTGTATTTACTTTTCTGCTCCCACCCCAGACACATCTGACCAATAAGCAGAATTTGATGGATCACACAGAAGTGTAAGAGGTGAGGAATGGTTTTAATCATATTGAGCAATATTCTGCGCTCCATCAGCTGAAGTCATGGTGCTTCTGCTTTTTTAAAGTCTGGCAGTGTGGCTGAAAGGATGGCCAACAGGAAACTAATTCCAATGACTGAGTTCTGTCTTTTCTGTGCTCAACGAGTCATTCTTTTTGCCAAGAAAGTCGTTTCATCCCTGCTGATTGGAGACGAACCATTTGAATTACTATGATCTCTTGTCCTTTTCATTTTTTATCCCACGCAGATTTGACCATTTTCAGGGCTATGAATATTTCAACATGAACTCAGAAACATCGCATTAAGCTTTAGGATGGCAAATAAATCCTGAGGGGAAAAGCAGTTAGTTGAACTCCATAAACGATGGCCAAGTTCAGCTAACACTTGAAGCATGCTTCTACGCTCATTTGCTACACCCTCTAAATCCAACTCTCAGCAAATTGTTTTTCCAAAGTACAGATGGAGTAACACTATTTGGCCAAATAAAAATCATACTTTCACATTTGGCAGAGGGGCTGATGCAAAGCAGGAATGGCCGTGTGTGTGTGTGTGTGTGTGTGTGTGTGTGTGTGTGTGTGTGTGTGTGTGTGTGTGTGTGTGTGTGTGTGTGTGTGTGTTAGAGAGGGTGAGTTAGAGAGAGAGAGAGATCGGTGTGTGAGTAAGAGCGGTAAAAACGTACCAGAGCCAAGTCATCCCGACTGCAGTCCAGCGCTGCGATCATCACCTGCTCATAAATAATCCATACTGTGCAGAAGAGACACAGACAAAGAAGACAGTGTTGACGCCCTTTCCATTCCACTGTCTGGTGAAACATGAAAAGATGATATATTGAACTGTACACTTGACGTCTCAACTTAAGAGTGCGTCCCCAACAGCTGCACATCATGTATTTTTACTCACACAAACAAGACTTCATTCAAAGAACTTTCCCATTTCATTTCACGTGTTTCACAAATTTCTGTATGGAAGACATTGAAGATAATGTTGCTTGTTAAAAACCATACCCTAATTTAAAACTTGGATGGCACTGCAATAACAATAATAATCAGAAATGCAAAACGTTTCAAGTAAACGCCCTTGTGTGAGTCCCCACGGTGAGTTGGTAATAAATGACTAATTCAGTTTCAATAATAAATGGTACGTTTGAGGAAATTAAGTGTAACAAGGTCAAGGAAAAAAAGCTGTTACATTTGTTGTAAACAAACTAAAACCATCTGAAAATAATCCACACATCTTCCTCATTATTAGGCTACATCCTTACCAATAAATTTAAACTTTTAAAACAGCGTTTTAAAAACAAAAACAATCTCTTTTAGTTTTATCAAAGTTTCAGATATAATCTCTGTCCATACTACACTCCTGGAAGAGAGACAGAGACAGAGAGAGAGAGAGAGAGAGAGAGAGAGAGAGAGAGAGAGAGATAGATAT
>JAVQJL010061662.1:0-12564 GCA_036024295.1 Nannoperca obscura | reverse complement strand
AGCCTGGACCGCTGACCTTTCTGATGTCAGAGCAGGGGTCTGTGTGTGTGTGTGTGTGTGTGTGGTGGTGGTGGGGGGGTGTATGTGGGGAAAAGAGAATATGAAATTGATTAGTTAGCTGGGATGGAAAATAAAGACTTCATCAGGATCACTTTGTGCAGTCCTCACAATCAGCTGTGAAACAATGGAGCCTCCCTAATGAGGACAGAGAGACATGGACTGTGTGGTGTGTGTATCTGTGTACCTGCAGTGTGTGTGTGTGTGTGTGTGTGTGTGTTGTGCCATAGAAATGAAAGAGAAAGGCATCAGAAAGAGAGAGTACGTATTGAGAGCGTTTGTGTCACATTCACTCAGATCCTCCACAAGAGTTTGTTTAAATCAAAACGTCGTCCTTGCCGTTCTTCCAACCTTCAGGCAAAAAACCAAATGAATCTCCTTTTTAAATTCTCACTTGAGTGCTGTTGAATTTCATTTGTTAAGTGAAAGATTACAAGTTTAATTATCTTGAACATTCGTGGTGAAAGACAGTAGAAGCGGAGCTAGTCTTGATGTCCGATTTTATTCTCATTGAATTGCAAGTAAAGGTTTCTGAAAGAAAGACAACACAACAGCACTGTACGGTGTTTTCAAGTAAAGTTTTTATTTTTTACATTTCATAAAAAACTCAAAATACTTCTAATTACTCAAATAAAAATACTAAACATTTGTCTATTAATAAATTTCCAATCAACAGTACGTTATTAATATTTGGTGTTTTTGAGACTTAATGGTACCTTTTTGTTAAAGGGACATTACAAAAAAGATAAGTGAATTATTTCAGTTAGCTACTGTCACTACACTCGGGAAAATGGGGGAATTATATTTTATTTTGGTCCTGATTTGTGCTGAGCAAAATTCTGAAAAATATTTTGTAAAGAAAAAAATTGCCGCAATAATTGAAGCTTCTAAAAAGTGCCCAATCATTTTTTTTTCTTCTTCTATCAAATTAACTTTTTTTGCATACCTTTTGTCAAGCATAACTAGATCTCTGTGCTCTCTGTTGATGCATTTAAGAGGGAGATAAACTCTCACCATTAGTTTTGTATTGCTAGTTGTGAGCTTTTGTAGCAACTGTTTAGATCTGCATGACCAAATATGGCAATAATGTGATCAAACAACAATCCCTTTAAAATATTAGAATGTTTATAATACTATTAAAATACAGATAAAGTGAGGTTCTCACTTAGAAACGTCTGTAGAAAACCAGTCAGAGGAAACAAAACATCTATATTTCTGACTTGGTCACACCAAGGCAGTTACAGTTGGTGGTTCACATTCTCCCTCCGAATGATGACACCTTTACATTATGTATTCAGCCATGTAGTCGCTGCCACGGGAACATTAACAGCATACCTGCAGTATACCTGAAAACCCACTGAAATACATCCGATAATACTGCAGCGCAGGCATGACAGAGACGCTCAGCACTGCACACTGAAGCAATAATCAACACATTTTCAGAACAAGAAATGTTCTCGCTGTGCAAATACAAATAAATAAAAATAAATTCACAGAGCGATCACAACCGAACAAAAGAATGCAATACTCTCAATTCTCTAAATTTGCCTCTTTAGCTCATCATCAGGGTGCCAATAACTCTGCGAGGCACTGTATTTATAACACTTCAATACACAAGACCATCATTTGAAGGCTAATTGTGAAGTTCTTATTATTAACACCACGGACAGTTGTGAGATTGATTAAAACTCAATTCTCTAACCGTGAGGGAAAGATACGCACCAAACTGGGGCACGTTGCAACAGCCAATAAAGACGGAGCACTGACAGGCAGGCGTCCTATCAGGAGCCGGCTCTAGGTCGTGCTGACGAATCACTCAAAACTTTTTTTCCCCCCTCTCTCTTCATTCTCCTCTCCTTACTTATCTCTATGCTGATCGAGTATTCTGACGGAATGTGAGAAAGGCTGTATTGCCACAGTGTTGCTCTCACACGCTCCCCTCCCCTGGTTATTTTGGTACGGTAGAGAAACTGTGGCTGACTCCTGGAAGAAACCCTCTGGCGACTGCTATTTATAGGGTAGGGACACAGTCACATTTGCATCTGGAACTTACGAGAAACAGAAAGACAGAGAGAATGAGAGAGACGCATGAAGAATACAGTCAATTTTTGAAATAAATAATGTATCCTGTAAAGCAAGTCATTTATTTCCAGGACAAATAAAGGAAGAAAAGGGGAGAAGAAAGAGGTGGACGCAGCCGGGAGTATAAGAGAGACTTTGTCCAGATTCTCTTTTCTTGCTCATAAGTGGGAAAAAAACCCACCTTGAAATAAGACAGGCTGACCCAAATTGAATTAAATCAATTTGGATTCTCCTGAGCCTGCTTTTTTTTCAACAGTGTACACAGTATTATCCTCCATTTCCTGTGACAGTGTCATGAGCAGTATGCATTACTCAGCTCCTTATAAAAATACTCTGGAGCTATGGTATCGATTCATGCACTTCAATAAATGAGCCGCCAATGCAGAACAGTGATGTCCCCATTGTTCCCATTTGTGCCATCTCCCTTAAGGCCTGCTCATGGGGAGAATGCAGTGGCCTGTAGGCACAGAGCGAATGAGGCATTCACCGTTAGATCAGTGAAATATGTATGGATTCTGACTCAGACACAGAGGACAATCCCTGGGTCTGCCCCTGTAAGCCATGGGTCCTGAATGCTGATTAAAACCTGAATAGTTTTAGGATTCAGGTTTGATTCCTTGCAAAGAAAATCAAGAAGAAAGAGAGAGAGGGGGAGAATAGGAAAATAAAATTGCCTTGATGGCTTAAACACATTTTCCGCCTGTGTTTGTTTGCTCTGGTTAAAGTTGCATGGAGAGCTCGGATGTCATCTGCATGAGCCTCAAACTGTGCAGTGGTCAACGCGAGGTGGAGCGCACAAACGCACCGCTGGCTACATCACTGAGAGCATCAGAGAGAAGTGCAGCAGGGCCTCTCAGACAGATCACAGCATCTCTCTCCTCAGACACACACACACACACACACGGTAAGACACTGAGCAAGAGAGATCGTGTGAGCTAGTTTTCAGCCTGCGTATGTGTGTGACCCCTCTGTGTGACAAACACAACAGCCAGAACATCCAAGTGACCATTCCTGGAGCAGACTTTGGGCACGTTAGGGTTAGCCGACACATTAAGACGGCATAATTAAAGAGCGCTCTGAAAGGAGTTGTGTTCTCAAGGCCTTTAAATGAGCCCATTTACATCGGTGGTGTTGTAACAATTTTTTCGGGGGGGGGGGGCTTAAGATATAAATATGTTAATGCATGTTTACCCCCATTCACCGCAAGAGCACGGGCGCATTCAGTGTGGTGGAGCACGCAGTTGTGCGGTGAAAGGGGGCTGAATGGGGGAGAGAGTTAAGGAAGAGAGGCAGAGGGAGAAGTGGGGATAAAAAGATGGAGAGAGGGAGGGGGGTGGGAGGGGGGGGGGGGTGGAGGAGCGTGGCGTATACATTATTAACTACGACTTCATCACATGTTCCCAGTTTCTTGGGGACTTATTATTCCGAGGCGCTTTAATGAATAACAAGAAGAGAGAGCAGAGGGAGAGAAAGCGAAAGGGAGTGATTGATGAAGCAAGTGCAGACACCGCCACCAGCTGGCTCGCTCCAGTACTGCTCCATAAACTGCAATACCAAGGAGATGTACAGTTAGTAAAAATAGCCACAGAGGGCAACAACCTCTAAAGTGTCCCTGGCATTAGAATTTGACAAGGTCTCCGCCTGCCACGCTGCATATAGATTGGGATTTGCTTTGTCAAGGATACTTGTCAAGCGGACGCATGACAGCCAGATTTCATGAGCTCTGTGCAACAGCAAGGTTGGACATTGAGGCGGGCACTCTGTAAACCCTCCCTGTGTGTATGTGTTTGTTTGTTTGTGTGTGTGTGTGTGTGTGTGTGTGTGTGTGTGTGGAAGAGAGAAAGAAAGTATATTTGAGTTAGAGCAAGTCTTTGTGCGTGAGTGTGTTTGCAGGTGTGTGTTCCTGCGTCTGTACATGTTTGTGCGATTGCAAAAGAAAATTGGAGGGTAAGATTCGCTGTATCCAAGGTGACCGCTGCCTCGTTTTTATTTTTTCTAAGAGGGAGGTGGGGGCATTTCTGATCACCAGCGTCCTACTTTCCACAAGTTTATTCTCTCACGTAAGAGAAATGGACATTTCTGTGTAATTCCCTGCCATATTACTCACTGTCCGCTGGTCATTACAAATGCACAAAGAGAGATAAAAAAGAAAAGAAGAAGGAGAGAAAGTTAAGAGGGAAGAACAGGCTTTCTTCTAAGATCCAGTAGTGTCTTGCAACCTTTGTCCATATACATAGGTTGTGCTTATAACTTGTCTTTTAGGGTCAGCATTGTGATGTTGCGAGTGTTTGATCGTAACAGTCTGCATACCTGGTTGATAGACAGAAACCCTCTGAAGGAGTTGCTACTGAGCAGCCTCTGAACGCCGCAGGGCCTCAGAAAAAGGAACGAAGGGGGGGCAGGGGGGTGGTGGGAGAGCGTGGGTTGAGGACCTTCCGGGGGGAAGTGGAAAAAGAGGATGCGGTATCAGAGGTTGTCAGGTCCGTTTACAGAGCGGCGTGATTCAGCCCTGTGCACTCCCTGCTGCTGCCTTTCATTTTGACTCAAAAAGGAAAAAGTGCAGCATGTGTAGAGGACCACTGTAGGGGAACTCACAAGAGAAGAACAGCTTTTGCACTTTACCTTCATCTGTCCAGTCCCCAGACTCTGCTCTGCTCTTTTTCACCTGCAGCTCTTCCTGACTCCTATCCATAAAAATAAATTTGTGACAGCAGCGTTGTATGCCAGCAATCTGTCAGAAACATTAACAGTTTTGTCACTCACTACGTTTTAATTTAGGTTTTTGTTTATGTACTGGTGCCCAACCAACAGAAGCAACAGATTTTTTGTGCAGTTTAATCACATACTGTTCCCAGTTGCACTTTTCAAGTTTTCACGTTTAAGTTAACCAAAAACAATAAAGTCTTAGTTAAAGTAATTATTTTACAGATAAATATTTTTTTACAGCTCAGTGTATAAGGGAGAGCAAAACCTTTAATGTACATACATTTATTAAAGATAATGGCAGTAAAACTAGAGATTAATTAACGGATTAAAAAAAATTGAAAATTTTAACTGCAAAATCTCTGATAATTTATGACTCATTAAAAGACCAATTTAAAGCAAAAATGCCAAACATTTCCTAGTTGCAGATTCTCGGTTATAAGGATTTAGATTATTTTGTTTGTCTTAGGTGATGTTAAACTAAGTATCTTTGGACTGATGGTCAGACAAAATAAGCAATCTGAAGATGTCAACTTGATGGGCATTTTTCGCTATTTTCTGACATTTTATAGACCACATGGTTAATCTGGAAAATAACTGGCAGATAATTTGATCTTGATAACTTGATTAGTTTATGCCGCAATTAAATTTAACATCATGTATAGCTGAATAAAGAATGCAACACATCCAGACTGACCATGGAAAATTGTACACTTGGTGGCAAAAGAGGAAGTCAAAACAGCAGGAATGTTTGCACTAAGGAAGGACGATAAATGAAATGACAGGGTGCATAATAAGGTTTCAGTGTGTTCTCAGTTGTCGCCTCAGTTTTGATGCCACTCCTGATCAGAAGCAATGTTGATGGCAGAAGTTAGTGAAAGGTGACATCTTGTCAAAACTGGAATACCAGCCCCTCTGTAATGGCTGTAAAACTTCGACAGTCAGTCTCCCACAAATGACCACAGTCTGGCCTGGTCCTCGTCATCTTTTATTTTGTAACCCTAACCCCATCTGCAGCTGTTTTTGCAGCCCTTTGATTTTCCTTTTTCTTCTCAACAATCAAGCCAACTGGTACTGTGTTGCACAAAAGGCTGCTACTTGTCCTCTCTGATGTGTGACAGCTTAACTGTTTCTCTGCTTGGCAAAGAGTGAGTGCAGCAAACAAGCAGCAAAGTCCCCGGGATTCAGCTGGTGACTACCGACAGCCAGACTTCATAGACGTGGCTGACCGTGTTTATTACACGGGGTCAGAGGTCAGGCGTTGCTTAATAACCTCAGGCGGGGGCACGCCGTCACGGCTGGCTACAGAGAAAAGGCGGTGGCTGACGAGAGCGGCTGTCGCACTTGTTTCCTTTAGAAGAAGAAAGAAGGGGAGTGATGGTAGAGTTGGGTTTAAGAGTTTTGGGAATTGGGAGGGTCTACACCTGTAACCTGTCACTCAAAGCCTGTCATCACCAATCTCAGCCATTCATCATGTTTGTAAAATCATTAATCTCATCCCTTCCCAAGGAGCAACTGGTTGCAGATGGCATCCATCCCTGTCTTGTTCCGCTAAGCGATACTTTCATCTGTTACGTCTTGGTACTCAGGCAGCTTTACATCCATGCTGACATGTTACAATCTGAAATTAAAGCCTGTAGTCACTCTAGTAAAAACTCCTCTCTGTTGTCCCAAGGTTGTAGCATGCACCCGCAATAAGCAGTGACATATAAATGTTTCAAAGGTTCCTCCAGGTGATGAAAACCAGGATGAGTTCACATTCACCCTCAAGACTAAATCATCTATCATGTTGTCGTACAAGACGGGACAAAAAGATCACACGCACAAACCAGAAAGCGATGGGTTTGTACGCTGGCTGCAGCAGAGGTAATCTCCCAAGACTTGGCTTTATTGCCTCTCTCAGCCCTGTAATGATGTTAGGAGTCTGGGCTGCTTTGCTTTGTCGTGCTCCGGCTCCCCAGCCAGCCTCCATTTGGCTTTGGGGAAGAAGCTGATATTGGCCAGACTGCATTGAAACTTCCCCTAACAGGTTAAACCTCAGTTTACACTGCAGACACACACATACATCTATACATAATAACAATATGCATGTACGAACACCATGACGTTGGACATTGAACACACAAATGTGGTGTGTAGACAAATACACTCGAGCTAAACCTCAATTTTTTCAAGACATTCACAAATTATACATTTGCATACAGGCTACATACAGGTACGCCATACAGGCATACTAATTTTTTGTTTCAGTTTTGTTAAGTAAAAAAACATCTTTTTCCACAGTGAGTCAAATATTCAAACCCAAATAATTACATCAATGGCAAACTGTTTAGGTCTCCGGTGAATCATTTAATACACAATTTACCCACAATTCAGCATGACACATTTGATATCTTTGGAAACTTGGGAACTCTACTGGAATTTCAAGAAAAGTTCTGTGGACTTGAATGATGTTTGGCTGCACAGCATGAGTTTGTAATGACTGATCCTCCGACGGGCTGCTGCTTGTTAAAGGGTTTTAAATATGAGTTGAGATTAAGGGTGAAAACTGTGACTTTTTGGTCTTATTTTTTGTTTCTGTGGCCATCGTTCTTAGACGTTATGACAACATTGTACTCACCAAAATAATTGCTGAGATCTGGGGAACATGGCAACCTCGCTACAACAGTCCAAGAGAGCAAAAAATAAGAGCAGTCGAATGCAGTAAGTTTGTAATAATGCCTCACTGCACAGGAAATACATGCACAACGATGGCAAATACAGTAGGCCAAAGTTAATTCTGTAAATGCCAGAACATGGTACTCCAGACTTCACCAAAGCAAAAGTGCAAAGTTCTTCTGAGATGTTTGTGTGGCTGTTTTTTTTATATACTTCTTTGGTTGTGAACACATTTTTTCTTTTCCTTTTCAAACCTGCCCCCTGACAGGAAGTTGGATCAACCACTCAGCTTGTTTGGGGCACAAAGCTAGAAAACATGTTGTTAAGTGTGCGCGTCAGCTTCTCTGTAATCTTCTGCGACCCACGATTATCCATAAAACCCTGGGTGAACATATTAACTTCAGTCTAAGATGTGATGGATGTTTACCATGGACAATTGGGGTGATTTTACAGTTGAACTTTATATTCTCTTCCAAATCAGTATCTTTACATATAGGGAGTTTGTTAAAGACCTGTCTGATCATCTGCCTCCTCATGTTTTTTGCCCTGTCGAACTTAATTTGAACTATGTCAGCATGTTTCCAAATCTCCACAGTTAACTTTGTGAGTGCAAACCTATTATTACAGATAAGAATGATGGTCAAAACTACGGAAATAAAACCCTGGTTTCATGAAACTGGATTTTTCCTTTAATAACATTATGAGGTTGGGGGGGACAGAGTGGGTGTAAAGGTATTTTAGGACATGTTACTCTTGCCAAACAACATAAAATAAATGATGCAATTACTTATAAGGCTCTACACATCCCTCTCCCAAATTGCACAGCTGTGACCGTGTGTGTGTCTGTGTTTGTGTGTGGCCGCTCGCTCATGTGGTTTCTCCTGAATTTATCATGTCACATAAACTCATAGTTGCTAAACTCTTCAGGGGGCCTTTTTAAGAGCACACTGTGTACTCTCACACTCACACAAAATATAAAAACACACACACCCCCAGACCTGCTTCGGGGTTCAACAGTTCACATGGTCACCTTGTGAACTATCCTTCAACCTCTGTTAGACACCAGTGGCCTCTCTACTCTCCAGAGCAAAGGGAGGACTTAAATGAAATAATAAATATCCGCAGTATGGCTCCCACTCGCGCACCAGGGCCACTCTGACCCCTCTCAGGACCTTCTAAACCAGGCAGGAAGAGCCATTGAGGGGCAGTGAGCAGGAGGATGTAGGGGAGAGAGGGCTGCACGCTGTTCAGGTGACCCAGGAAATGCCTGGAAAAGGCTGGGGACCATCTGATTGTTTCAGCCCGGGCCGGACGGTTCAGCAGAGTGGTCAACAGAAAAACTGGAGCCTTAGCTGAGCTTGGGTGAGCCAAGCTAAGCCAGGCAGCTGGCAGGCATCACAGAAAATATGTTTGTGTGCTCTGGACCAAGCAGGTCTGGAGGGATATGATCCAGGAGGGAGAGAAAGAGAAAGAGATGGAAGAGGCAATAAAATAAGGAGATAAAAAGAAAAATAAACTGGAAGAAAGAGAGAGAGCAAAGAGAAGAGAAGGGGGACTTGAAACGGAGCATAAACTGCTTAGATCAACAAGACAAAGTATTTTTTCTGCAATATACACTTCTTGTTTTTTATTAATTTAGTGTAGACTTCTGGAACCGAACACAAAGAGCAGACTAATATTCAGGAAGCAGAAACTGAAGGTGTGATTTCTAAAACTATAAATGAAAGATGCCTTGGAGAGCTTGAACCATTCCCCACAGCATCTTATTACGTTATCACTCATTCATCCACTTCTTGCAAAGTATATTATCTTTAACAAGTGATATATGTCGACTCTTTTTTGATCCTCCGATGTGTCCTTGACCCCAAACAGGACACCATAGGAGTGACGTCCACAGGTCCAGATGCTGTGGTCTGTGAAAACACGGTGTGGGCGAGCCCCCTCTCTCTGAGGGCTTGAGTTCAGAGCTGTTATAACATGAGAGGACAGCGGGATTAGGCGAAAACCTACAGCTGTGGCTGGAGTGTGTGTGTGAGGGAGAAAGAAAGGATACAGAAGATTAAAGGATGGGTGGTAGATTGAAGGATGGAAAGATTGTGTTTGATGTGTGTTTGCCTTACATATGTATGTGTACATATAGAGGGGCGGCAGGTTCGTCGAAGGCCGTAATTTTACGGTGCAGGTTTGTCATGAATGTGTGGAAGTGTAAATGTAAATCTGTGTGTCGGATGAGCGTGACCGAGCTCAGGTGACCTTCACTAGATGAATACAGGTATTTGTAAACATGTGAAACTATATAAGAAATATATATGCATGTGTGTGTATTTCTAAAACCCCACAGGTACACTATGTGCCCTTCTATTGCTGTCCAATACAACTCTCAATAACTTCTTAGGAGTAAGATTAAAGTTCATTTCTCTTCTATATCTAGACATTAAAATGATTAAGTAGAGTATTCCAACAAAAATATATACGATGAGCTTACTATTGTCAAAACAAAGTGTCCGAAATAATAGTCAGAAATTTGATGCAAGTGAAATACTTTATATATATGTAAAATTTTGCCAAAATGTGCTATTCTCACTAAGCGAGTTCTGCAAGCTAAAATCATCAGACGTACTTTTAGAGGGTCTATGTCTACATGTAGATACAAACATGGATTAGAATAGATAAAGGACAAATTAAAATGGAAAAAAAAAACTGTCAAACAGAAAATGTGGCAGCAGTGTCAAATAGTCCACCACATCGTGAACTGAATCCAAACACAGCTGTTTGGAAAACTCTTGCCAGGAACCAAATATTCAACTATTTCACGTACGGAGCCGAAATCAATCGACGTTGAAACACCAAAAGCAAAATCACTGATGAATTGTGGGCTCATTCAAGCACAGGAAACCCACTGTGTCTTTCTTGTCTGGCATCAAATCGTAGTTGTGTGAAAACATTTTTGATATTTAACTTAATAATTTTTTTATTACATTTGTGAGGTGTTTTTCATTCACTCACAGCTATCACAGTGCCCGTCTGTTTTCTTACTGTATCTGTCTTTTCCTCTGTCTTTCCCTGCTAGAGGCATCCAGGGACAGGCTTCAGTACAGCGCATTTCTAAACAGCCTGTCTATGGGGGGTTCGTTTGTTTTACTGTCCCAGCAGGAGGGCTGATGTGAGTCAACCAGGGTCAGGGCAGGCTGAGACTTCATAGCAGTACTTTGACAGAGGGGCGTAGCCTCTTCAGACCCCACAGATTGCTGGTTCAATAACGGCGCCAAGCACCGCTCTCTGGGAGTTCGTATACCCTTTATAGAGGACAACTTTAATCAACCATGGTTGAGCTGTTTGTGTTATTGTTTTAAAGGAGCAGTAAGTCATTTCTTTTTTCAAGACTGTGTCAGTTTTTCATTTAGGTGTGTGGGGAATGTGGTCGGCCATGAAACTTTCCTCAGCTTTGCACCAAGTGTGGCATGAGAAATGGTGAAATGGAGGAAAACTGAGGCTTCAAATTTGATCAAGCTAGATATTTATTTGGAGGTTAAATGGAAAACTTTCCTGTTCCATATGGTGAATGGTAATAGCAAAATGAGGATGTTATTGAAAATTCAAGCGGCATGCCACTTCAGCATAGTTAAAGTTACTTTTTTGTGTTGGGGGATGTATTGAGGCCATAGCTTTTACCCACCATTGTCGTCGTCTTGCATTGTGATATCCTGCCCCTGGAGGATGCGTGAGGAGTTTACGGGCATGGCGAACAGCTCTTGGCAGATGTGAGCAGCTGGGCTCTGCAGAAGGGCTACTTAAAGAGGCCTTACAGGTGCTGTAATGAGCAGGTTTTTAAAATCCCCCTGCCGCCTCGCTCCTAATCAGCCTCGGGGCTATTTTTACCAACCCCTATGGGCCCCTCGGGCTCATCCACTTTGAGTTGCTCTGAGAGGGCACGTTGTTCTCACACCCAGAAATACAGTGACAGCACACACACTCATGTACATGCAAATTCAGCACACACGCCCGCGCAATCACACATTCACGTCTAATATGAAGCCACAGGCAAGACAGTAGTCACATGGCTCCAACGTGTTAGAGTTCTTAGAGGGTCGTGTAGCGGTTTAAAGTTTTGGTTGGCGTGTAGTAAAGGATTTAACTTGTATCTCCTGGGACATTCAGATAAATCCACAACCTTTAGGATATTCCTACAACTGACTGCACATATAAATGTGTTGTATAGATTTCAGACTACAGAAAACTTAATTTTATAGAGCAGGTCAAGAACAACTCTTATATTTACAAAGACCCAAGAGTCCCACCATGAGCAAGCACTAGTCAACAGTGGCAAGGAAAAACGTTCTTTTAACAGGTAGAAACCTTGAGCAGAACCAGGCTCTAGGTCGGTCATCTGCCTAGATCGGTTGGGTTGAAAGGCAGGGCGAGAGAGAGAGAGAGAGAGGGCAAGAGGAAAGAGAACATACAGTAGTACAGTACAGTTCTACATAGAGATGTAAAGTAATAGTTGTGGTAATGGTATTGATATTAATATTAATAAAAATAGTACTAATAGCAATATTATAATAACAATACTAATAATGAGAGCAATCACAATATAAGCAACAGCAGCTGTTGAGCAGGAGCACGGGGGCAGCAGGTGCAACTACAGATCCAGACTCTACAGGTCCAGAGGCAGAAACACCTGCAGAAAGCACCAGGAGAGAGAGGGGAGAGAAAGCACACAACTACGGGAAGAAGTTGAATTAGTAACAAGCATTAATGGGATATGAGTGCGTACAGATGGAGATGGAGAGGAAGAGAGAGGAGCTCACTGCATCCTAGGAAGTCTCCCGGGAGTCCAGGCCTATAGCAGCATAACTAAGAGGGGGCTCAGGGTTCACCTGAGTCAGCCCTACTATAAGCTTTATCAAAGAGGAAAGTCTTAAGCCTGCTCTTGAATGTGAGGAGAGTGTCTGCCTCCCGTACACAAACTGGAAGCTGGTTCCACATAAGAGGAGCTTGATAGCTACCAAGCACCAACTTCTGGGTCTGAAAAGTGAAGCCAGTGAGGAAGTGCTTAAAACCTGT
>JAVQJL010061660.1:0-57853 GCA_036024295.1 Nannoperca obscura | reverse complement strand
ATGTACGACATAGAAATATAGGTTACCTAATGTAACCCCAGTTCTATGAGTACATGCGAGGCCCTCTAACTGCCAGCCCAGCTGGTCCCAGGGTGGTTGCTTAGTTTTCAAGGGAAACGAGCAATGCACAGACTGGGGTTGTATAGGGGGAGGATACAACCCCCTGATTGGAGGATGAGCACATTGAACTTTGACTCAGGTGCCGAGGCGGAGCCTCGAGGGGATAAACCAATAGCGAAGCCCGTTAGAGGGCCTCGCATGTACTCATAGAACTGGGGTTACATTAGGTAACCTATATTTACATTACATTACATTTGTAGTCCCCAGACATGGGGCATGAACCCACAACCCTGAGTTGAGTTAAGAGTCTCATGCTCTACCGACTGAGCTAGCCGGGCCTGGTCTAGTAAACTGACAACCAACCAACACTGACAACAAGACTCCTGCACCCTGTTGTTCAGCACATAGCTCCCTCTAAAACCACTAGAGATAATAATTTTATTATAAGGATTTTAACACAATAGAATAACATTAAAGTGTTCCTGTTTTCCCTCTATCTAAAATGTCCCTTCTGGGTCTCCGTAGTCTGAAAAATGTCCACTGGTCCTCGTGCTGTGTTCCAGAAAATGTGTCAGAAAGTTGGAAAATCCACTTCATATTATGAAAACTGTGACAGAAAAATGCTTCAGGCCAATATTTCAATCCAGAAACATCTCTAACTGAATTTATGGAGCATTTTCTCACCCCCATCTTCCCCTGTCTGTGTCCCTGTCTTTCCCCCTCTGTCTGTCTTCTACAGTGGTGTGTTGCTTCTCACCACTGGCCCTTGGTAGCCGTGCTCCTCCTCTGCTGTGAGATGCTGTAGATTTCCTGCAGCTGTTTCTTCTGGTCGTCGCTGAGCGGAGCAGTTAAACACTGGTACCAGGCTGCGTCAGTGTTCTGGACTCCTAACACACACACAAACACACACACACACACACACACACACACACAAAATGGTTTCTTATGTAGTCAGTCAGAGTCAGGCCACACTTTATGGAGTGAACAAATGAACAGATCCTTTGTTGTTGTGTTTTGTTGTAATGATCTGCCACAGTTCTGCTGTCTAAGGAAACTTATTTGGTCTCTTAACCAATATTTAGTTTTTAAACTTTGATCATTTCCTGGATTTTCTTTCACCAGGTCTGTATAACCTGACACTCAGTATGCTATATAGAGCTGGTTTAACACATTCTGTGGCATTTTGAAAATGTAGGGATAATTTTGGTACACTAATACATGCACTGTGCCATGATGACCCACCATCCAAGAGTTCTACATGAAGATCAGGTGAGGCGTGTACCTTTTTGATGTAGAAGAGAAATGGAAGCACTCTGATGACATTTACATGAGAGAGTTATGCTTTGTACTTTCTCTCAATATTAAATTGTTTTTCAGCCACATTATATTTTTTATTAAATGTTTTTTTAATAATAATAAATTGCAGCTCAAAAATAATTGATTGAGATCAGTAAATATCTGATCAAAGAAAAAGTAAATAAGAATGAAGAATCTGACCAAGTATTTAATGCCAACTTTTGACACTATTAAATACATGAGATTAATTATGTGTGCGTTGTGGATACATATGGGCATTTCTACACATTCACAGGTGGATGTGATGCTTCAGAAAGCAGCTGTCAATCATAAACCTGCCTTAAAGAAAGCTGAGAGCAGAGATTTTGAATAGTGACTTACGGAGCAGGGCCGAGGTGAAGAACCGATACTCGTCCTCCCCGTTGTCGTAGTCCAGAGGCGTGCTGTACTCCTCCAGGGGGGTTCCCTCAAAGCCGTCGTCATCCCAGTAGTCATCTTCATCTTCATCATCCTCCTCGCCACCCTGGCCCGTTGGCATGCTGGACTGCTGCTGCATGGAGTTACGGTTCTCGTTCATCTCATCTTCATCACTGGGAATCTCCTCTGTCCATACAGAAAACAATGAAGCCATTAGGATCAAATTCTCTTTAGCCATTTTGAATTTTTTAACACATAAAGAGAAGAAAACTAACAAGACAACCACACAGAGCCACATGACAGATTTAACCGTGACAGGTTTAAGACAAATCCCATCCCACATCTGTATACTGGACACTCCTTAGTCTTCAAAACCTAGCAAGTAGAAACAAGTTCGCTTGGCTGTCAAGCTTAGCTGCCAGTAAGCTGAGACGTCATTCCTCACTTATGTTCAAGTCTTTTTTTTGTATGTGTCTGCGATGAAACTGAAAAACATGGATGTAGTGTTGTAGTTGTGTGACATAACCCACAGCTTTCCGCTCTGTCTTGAGATGAGCTAGCTAACAATCAAGAAATCATCCCCTGAAATGTGCTTTTCCTTGAGCCATTAATACTGTATCCTTTCCCCATATCACTACCAAGAAACTAAGAAGCTGAACATTAAAAGGCCCCTTTCTATTTCAAGGAAACGTTGCAACCAGCATCTAGTGGCCATTAAACCACTAGTCACCATCACTGACATATATGAGGTGGACAAAATGTTTGAAACTAATATTAACAAATAAAATTCAACAGCAGTACAAACTGTGGCCTCCAATCTGACCATAAAGTTGAAACAACATTTCGTTTAAACAAAAACTGAAGGTCATGAAGGTCAGATTTATTTCAAGGGTGCATTTAACTATGTGTAGCTGATAAACTCGCAACCGAGTGCATATGTAGTTTACTGTAAGACACTTGTCCATTGGATTCAACATTAAGTTATGTTAGGTGACATCAAAATGGCCAACGTGGGTTCAGAAAACACAGCTTTGAGTTAACTGTAAATATAAAAAGTACTCTCAATGTGAACTTAAAGGAGTTCAAACAGATACCTGACAACAGTGGTATAGTGGTGAAGCGTGTTAAGGTTGGAACATTTTCTTCTGCTACTTGATATTTGCTCTACAAAATTGGCCTTTTCTATCCTTCCCTCGAGACTGAAAGCATATTTCAAATCTGATCACGTTTCTATTAAGAATACACCATTCTGAACCATTTAATGCAGTGGAATCAATTAATTTTTAATACCAGGCTGCATGAGAAACCCTTAGCCGTCACCGTAGCGCTAAGTTAATTTATTAGTCGGCCCCACAAGCAGTAGAAAAGGTTTAGAAATCTAATTCCTTTACGCTTGACTAAAGCAAAGCAGAGTCTGTGGGGGTGAGAACGTAAATGTGGTGCAGTTAATTTGAGCTCAAGGCTGGATCAGGATTTGAGTAGCAGAAGATCTCTCATTTCATTATCATTACTTTTGCCAATTTCTTTTCTCCCTGTCCTTATTTTACATTATTTATTCTACATTAGTTCCTCCACCTCTGTGTTCCCAGCTTCTTGTGTTCATATTTTTACCTTCTTGAAATGGCTCTCGCCCTGATCTTTTCTCACCGTTCTGGTCTTCATCTTGTGCCCCTGTGCGGGCAAGCAGGTCGGGTTTGTTGATGAGGCGGGAGGCATAGAGGTGTTTGAGGCCCAGAAACAGCAGCAGGATAGAGGGAATGATCTGGGCGGCAACCCCCTCCAGCACCGCTGGCCGGCTAGGCAGCTCCATTAGCACGCTCAGGCCAATGATACACATCTTGCGGTCGTGGAGCCTGGGGAGTGAATCAGGGAGAGGACGGAACAGAAAGACTGAAAATCTGAAGAGATAAAGTCCTAAACGACTTAAAAGATTCCACAAAACACTGGCTTTCTAACACCTTTGGAATCCACCTGGAATTGAACTAAACAACCAAAAAGAAGACACACATTTGGCAAATGATGCCTGTTTCAAAAGACCACAGCTAATGAATAATCTGAAATAATTCATAAAAGATAACAGGAAATAATGATAGGTATTCAGTTGTATTAAGTAAATGAATATTACCTTTGTATTGCAGTACAAAGAAGACTTTATGCCTGATGGGAGAAACCTTTAATACTTTTTTCAAACCTTAAATTGATTAGTTTTTGGGAAATCTGCTCATTTGCCTTCCTTCTGAGACTTCGATGAGATGATTGATATCACCGTTTGTGTTTGGTATGGAGCTACAGACCACAGGTTTTAATATAGGTGTCCATGCAGGGGCCAATGTCCCTACATGTGACACCCATTTGGGAAGTCACTGTGCCAGCTGTGTAATTAACACACAGACATGAGATTTATACCAATCTACTTATCCTGCTGTCAAAAAGAAAGTAAATTAGAATGTTTTACAAAAAGGACTAACATGCGAGACAAGACCTGGGCTGGACCGAGTCTACAGATAGGACAGCAGCCACAGGTCACAAGTAATTACAACCCAAACTGATTTGCCTGTATGGACCCAAGAGGAGCTAATCTGTTTCCACTGACCCGTTGTACCCAGACTGCCCCTTATGAAGTAGTTTTTACAAATACAAAACTCTTTACCCTGTTCTTTCTGACACCTGAGGTGACTCTAAATGAAGACACCGTGTACACGAGACAGGAGTAAGATTAGTGAGATTGGAAAAGATAAGGCTGATGGCTAATCCAGCACTGCTGATGGACTTAACTTAACTGTAACTGTGATTACAACCTTGTTGCAGTAATTATAATTGAATGATTAGACTGCATGTACACATAATTAATTAAAACACTGCTGAACGTTTTCATACTGGCTCTGTTGATATTAAACTGATCATTTATCCATTTCCTAAATATCGTGTCCTGTTATTTGTCGCAGGAGACATAATAAGGCTCTAGAACAAAGAACCATCGATTCTAAAATGGAGGAGCTGTTAGCTGTGTCGCACCATCCAGTGATAAACTCTCTCCAAACTTACACTTTTTGACTCAGTCTGGTTAATGACTGAGCACAAGAAGTCACTATGTCACCAAGTTCTAGCACCAGCTATTTCATGATGACACAGATTTGATCCAAAATCAGTCTACCCTTACTAGTGAAGAAGCCCCCCACCCCCTCACCCCAGGAAGAACTCGGTGTCATTCATCCACTGGTTGATGAAGTGGGCAGTGACGGGCTGTGGACTGTGTTGGAAGTGCATGTTGTCCAGAGTGTGGATGAGCAGGGCTGGGTTGTAGTACAGAGCTGCAATGGCCACCTGCAGGCACATGGTCCTCAGCTCGCTGGACTTCACCCCCCGCATCAAACGCTCCAGAACCGCCTCCACAAACAGAGGGATGCACTGCAGGTAGGAGACAGAAATCTTACTCCTACAGTTACTGTTGGTTGCTCCAATCATAGTAAAAACTCTTTTTAGGTTCACACTCTTTACTTACAAGCTACCGCTAGTAAGCAACAGTCATACAGATGTCCACAAAGCCAGATTAGAAATTCAGATAGAATCGGATTATAAAGAATGTGTCTGTAAATTTACCATCTTTCATTTTCATACAAGTCAAGAGCACTTAAAAAGACACGAAATTATGAGCATTATTGATTCGAACATTGAATTTGAATGTCATTTATAACTAGATTTGCATTTCAGTGTCCCAGTGTGGCTATTATGGCACCACCACCTGGAGGATAAGATTAGGACTGGGTGCAGGTCTAAGTATAAACTCTTGCCTTTTTGCCTGTTGAAGAAAGCATTTCCTTGAAATAAATTCGGTGAGTAATACTTTGAAAGCTGGTCTTGCTGTAAAACTTTAACAGCAAATGATAAGTAAACCTTCTTGTGTTGTCTCATACATACTGGAAGTGAGGTAGCACTGACATGAGTAATTGTTTCCATTACTCCAAAATCATTTATCATCACTTTCAAAACCAAGTGGTTGTCTGTTCATGAGTAAAAATACTAAATATAAGGGCTTCAAAAACATGCAGCGGAGCTTACTTTTCTTTGTTCCTTTGTTGTTTTCTTTCTTTCCTTAACCTTAAACACCACTGTCCCACTAATCTACTAGTGTATTTTGGACAAAAGGTAAACTCTGTCTGCTGTGCTGGCAAACAAATAATTTAGTCTGATTGTGTGCTGGTAGTCTTTATGTTTGAATAGAAGAAAATATGTTGTTATGGTGATTTACAAAGAATAGAATCAAATATATTAAATCAAATGAGTTTGTGTCTATAATCTTATGTAGTTAATTTAGTAATGGTGCAGCTATAAAATGCAGCTTTCACTTAATACTATATTGCAAACTTATAATGAATATTAAATTGCCTTCAATACGTGAGGTCATTCAATAACTTTCAACATGGAAACAACAATTATTAAAAAGAGATAAAAGTAATGAATAAACACTAACTAGTTCTAAAAGTAATGGATACATGGCTGAAATAGGTAAATGGATAAATGGTTCAAACATAATAACAAGTAACTAAAATAGATCAAATGACGTTTATTACAAATGATATTTTTAATAAGGTTTGATAAACCCACTGCATAAATGGTTGAAATAGTTGGCTCAAAGTCGTGGCTAAATGGTTGAAATGGCAGTCCAATTGTATGAAAAGTTTATTTCTAATTAGTAGTTTCAAATCAATTCAAATGAAAACAATTGGAACCCAACTGCTGCTGTCAATGAGTCTATCTGACAGGGCAGAGGGGTCAGATAGAAGGGTGAGGAACCACTGTGAATGGATTACATGGAAGAGAAGGTCTGTAGTGTTTGGGTCTGTTCTGACCTGGTCGATGCCTCTGCCTCTGCACTGCAGGATGATGACCTCCAACAGTTTGGCAGCGTGACACTCTGCGTCCTCACCTGCATCTATGGTCAGCACCTACAACAGGTCAAAAAGGTCAAAGAGCTGCCCAGTCAAGACTCAGCAGAACTCCTTGTTCAAATTTTATGTAACCGAGCAGCAGGTGAAGCCGGACCTTTTTGCACATGCTGTAGATGACTTCTAAGTGCTTAGGGTTGGACAGAAGCATGTCTGTATCCACGGTAACATAGTTGTGCAAAAGAGGCATCATATCTGTAACACAAACACAGACCATCATTAACATGATCACGTTTGTTCTCTTTCGGTGTATCCACATGCAAACAGCAACTACGATTCAGTATTTGACAGCAGCCGACTGTTTATGCAGCAGACTTTGTGAACCGTTAGTATCATAACCCAGAAAACAACAGAGAGCATCTCCTGGACTACTGAAAGTGTTTGCATTCATGCGAGACATACCTGTGAAGTAGTCGAAGCAGTCGTGCTGGAAGACCTCATAGAGGACGCCCAGAAGCTGCCACATCTGGGAGGAGATGGTCTGACAGGTGAGGCCAAACGCCAGCGACAGGATCTCCTCATAGAACTCTGCAGGGGACCGAAAGGACTCTAAATCAATCTCACACATTCACAATTTTATGAAACATATCCGCCCAACAAGTTGAAAGGTCACCTAACTCCACCTCTTCCTGCTAGCATGCGCAAGCCTGGCAAGAACAACACGTAGCAGTAGCTAGCAAGTCTTCTGTCGCAAAAGTGATCATAAATGAATAATGTCTGTCCGTGGCACTGCTTCCCTTGGCCTGGGACACGCTACGTTCGCTGCTGCCAGCAGCACCTAACTAATTTTCCTATTGATATTTAAGATAACGAGAACATTAATACCAGGAGTAAATGCAAAGGCCTGTGTATCGGTGTCGTCATCATGACAATGCATCCAGAAACAGATCACATGTTAATCACTGATGGTAATGGGCCCTTTGTTGTAGCAAAGTCACCATATTTCCAGAGCTCAGATAATAATGAGGGGAGTACAGTGTTATCATAACTGAATGTTCGGTTTGCATAGACTACCACTGATGCACTTTTCTGGACCGGTGAGCACACTGCTCACACTTATAAGCAGAATTTCAATCTTCATTAAGTAAAGTTTCTATTTCTGCAAAAGAAAAGTTGTTTTTTTTGCTGCCTTCAGGTAACATTTTCTTGTTGCTTTGTGGTTTGCACAGTCTGCTGCCCTTTTATGGGTTTATTGGGGCGTTTCCCCTATGCCAATACAAGATTGCCTGGCACACGCATCCAATTTAAGATCAAACTCAATTCATATTCAGTTGAGTGAGAACAGACTTGGCTGTCAGCGCCCATTTCATGATCTCATGTAGGTTTTTTTTATTTTCCTCTTATTGCTTCGTGCAGGAACAAATATAAGAGAAGAATAAGAAAACATTAATGCATTTGGCCCATTGTTTGATGCCAAGTACAAGAAAATGTAATCTTTCATTGTCAGATGCATCTCCACACTAGACTGAGCGCTTTGTTTCCCCAGTGCTCACACGAACAGAAAATACACGCTGGCAGCAGTGGTAAAGAAGCTGTAATACCCCTGAGGAAGATCTTCACTGTGATTACCAGCACTGCCCTGATGTGTTCAGCTCCTCCTCCTCCTCCCCCCTCCTCGGGAATTCATGTAATAATGTAAGGGGTAAAGAGCACAGCTGTGCTGGATCGTGTGTGTGAGTGTAGTATAGATGTCCTGAAGACAAATCAACATGGCTGCTGCGTCATGAACACAGATTTCCATTGTGGCAGAAGAAGGTTATCAGTGATCCATTCGTTAACAGAGTGGGAAGGATCTAATCCTCTGCAAGGCACAGTGCTCCATACCAGAATCACACACACACACTGTGGGCAAACATGAGTGCATGCATGTACACACACACACACACACGCACACACAAAAACAATCAAACACACTCACAGTCCTGCCAGTACTTTATCTGTATTTTCACTGCAGTGTAGCTGTGTTTGTAAATGTGCATGCTATAAGGGGACACATGAGCATTAAATAAGCCACAACGCCCAAGTAAACAAACAAATAACAGTGAGAACAACAACAGCTGAGTAACAGACAACTGAGGAAAATATTGAATTTACAATCCATTGTACTCTGTTGAGCGCTCAGAAAAACAACAAAGATGGGAAACCCACAGAGGAACTAAACTGAAAGCCTAAGGAGCCACAGGTGGAATGTAGAGGATGCAATTTGCAAGTGTACAAGTGGACATTTTGGCATGACGGTGGTGCAGCACTAAGATCCACAGCAACATTCACAGCAATCCAATCCTTAGCTGTTGAGATATCTTGCTCTAGACCAAAGTGTTGGACAGAAACAACCTACTTCATGCCTGTACGCACTCATACACGCACATTCAGTGCTTTCATTGCTTATGAAAGCAGGCTTTGTTGCTGTAATAATTTCTTCTGTTAATACCAGTAAAAGATTCTTTCCTAAAGCAATTTCAGCATAGCTGATGGGAACATGTACAGTCCTCATTCTGTGCAAAAACCCATTATTATTATTATGTTCAGCTCAAGTTAGACAAAGCAAGTGTACATGTTCAAAACTATTAAATTCCCTCTTTGTTTCTAATGAAAATAAAACAATAAGCAAACAATGGGGAGTCTCTCGAGGGACTGCAATGACCTGCAAGACGAGTGCCACAAGGCTAACAGAGTTAACCAAACTAGCACTAGCACTAGCAAGCACATTTGCTCATTACCAGGAAACCAACATTGGCAGTGCGAGATATCATCCCGATATCATCATAAAAACATTTTATAATTGTTACACTTCACTGGGAAGTGGTTACTGTAAATGAAAACTACAAACAGTAAAGTCTTGTGTTGGACACCACAAATTAAAAGAATGTGAGGGAAAATTCAGTAAAAAAGTATAA
Organism: Nannoperca obscura; assembly: GCA_036024295.1. Classification (NCBI taxonomy): domain Eukaryota; kingdom Metazoa; phylum Chordata; class Actinopteri; order Centrarchiformes; family Percichthyidae; genus Nannoperca; species Nannoperca obscura. The sequence goes on along the minus strand of JAVQJL010061660.1, from coordinate 48,237 downwards.
CAACAGCAGCAGCATGTGTAGACTACTGAAGGGATTCTTGACTGTGGTACCAATGCACTGGCTACTTTCTGTCACACGCCATAGCGTCACACTCACTATTTGTCTCCTGAGACTCTCTTCTCTATTGCCAAGTATGGATCTGTTGGCTCTACAATCGTGGCAACGTGCAGTAACTGTAACTGTGGAATCTGAATGAGAGTATGGAGAGTGTGTGTCTGTGTGTGTGTTCATGGAAAAACACTGGATCGCCCGCGCACACACACCTGCCATACCTATGATGGGCTTCTGCAAGACCAGGCCGATCACCTGCAAACAGATCCCCTCCAGCTGCTGAGTGATCTGAAAGGGAGAGTGGAAAAATATATTTATCACATTACAATACTGTGACAGCATGTTTGTGTGTGTGTGTGTGTGTGTGTGTGACTGAGTGAGTGAGTGAGAGAGACAGAGAGACCTCCTTGTGGTCCTCCATGACAGTGAGGATGGTGTCAATGGTGCTGAGGATGCCCAGGGCCATGACGGTCTTGTCCTCGTTCTCCTCATACTCCTCACTCTGAAGTACCCTGGTAAAGATCTCCGCCTACCCCCCCCCACCGCCCAACACACACACACACATACAGAGGTTACACACACTTCAGGACAACAGTACATTAAATCTTCTGCAGTAAAGGACAGAGACATCAAGATGCATTGACAGAAACACAGAGCAGCTGCATGTTTCAGTAGGATGAATGAAGAAGACTATGTAAGGCTTTGTCCTGTTCCTACCAGGTTCTGCGTCATGTCCACAGCAATGGCTGCCACTTCCTGGTTGTACTCGCAGATCATCTTCTGAATGACATTGGTTAGGTCGTCGTTCTCCGTCTCTTTTACCACATGCAGCAGCTCCTGCATGACCGGCCGAATGTAAGGCCTGATGTACAGCTTGGCTACACGCACACACGCACACACACACGGTGTACAAATATAGTCAAATCGTCTTATCGCAGTATATTTCATTTGGTATCATACAGTATATCAATATTATGACCTGAAGTCTGAATGTTTCTTGACCCAGAAACTTGACTCAGACTTGGTTGTAGAAATGCAGCCGCACTAATGAGTACATGAGATTGATATCAGTCGTCGCAAGTGTTTCCCAAAATGTTAGATTACTCCTCATCATTGAAATATTTGTACTTTTTGCATTAGCCCTCACATTCAACCAGTAGTTTGCATCATCCTTTTGAAGTCCTTTAACCAGTTTTTCTGCTCAGAATCTTAAAGCAGTATCAGCTGACTGAAGTGGTAAAGTATCTGATATCAACTTCAAAACCCTGTAAAATAACACACCTTGCTCCTGGTTGCTGACCAGCGTCTGCAGAGCGATGGCGGCTTCCACCTTGACGGGCATCTCTTTGTCGTCGATCAGATCCTGTTTGACCAGCTCGACGGCGTTCCTCAGCACCAGGTCATCATGGAAACGCAGTGGGCTGAAGCAGTGGAGCACCCAGCATGACTGGCAAAACACCGCAGGGAAGCAGAGATTAATGCAAAACCCAGACAAGGTCCATCCACTGTGTGTTTTTAGGTCTCTGAAACCACTAGTGCTACTGCTGCCGTCAGTGATGCCCCACCAGCTGTGTCAGTGTAGTTTACAATACATCTGTAGTGCTGAAGAGAGTAAAACACTAACTCACATTGACTGAATGGACCACCCAACAGGACTGTAGGGAGGAGAGCCAGCGGAAGAGTTAAAACAATAAGAAAATGTATTTTAGCAACAGAAACGACACGTTAGAAAACTTAATGCTCGATGCAGGCTTCACCAAGCGAGAACCAAGGGCCCGTGGTGGCACTCAAGAGCACACATACTGAACTCAGAAACATGAGCCACACTCATGTGCAGGTGGACATTAGCACCTGTTGTTCTGTGACAATTAGATTGCAATTTCTTCAGCAGCAGTATGGCGCCACCTGCTGAAAACAGTGTAATTTACATGTACATGGAGGGCTGACTCTGGCTAAGCATTACAACTCTTTCCCCTTCTTGCAGTGTTTTCCATAGTGCACACATTCTTCTGTTCCCATCCATTATTCTTTATGTCTAACTTTTATGGTTTATGGTATATTATGATCAAACTTTAATACCTTTTTAGGACTAAACATCTCCATTCTAAAACAAGTTAATTAAGTTTTAATTTAAACAAATATTTGTGCGGCCCTGTAGTCTAAATGTTAAGACCCATAACCACAGGCTGGGGGCCTATGCTGCATGTCAAACTACTCTCTCCCAAAGATTCCTGACTTGATTCTCACAAATTGTCAAATAAAGGCAAAATGCCAAAATGGGAGCTGAAGCACTTAAGCAAGTCTGTCAGTTTAAGTGTAAACAAAGAAAGCAAATTAAGTACTGTATTAGTCGAAGTACTGTCATCTCCACTTTTTCAAGTCTTACTTCATTATGGTGAAACTATTACATGCTTTCAGGAAGAAACACAATCAAATTCTAAAAGAAGATTTTAAAAATCAAATCAGCAACCCACACAACATACAAACTAATTACAGCACTTTGTAGTGTGGATATAATGAAGTTGTTTAAGTAAATGAATGATAAACCTAATACCACTCTTTTATATAAAACTCAGCGGTGATATTTTCAAAATAAATGCAATTAATTAATTACAAAGAGAAAGATGATGATCATCATAAGTGTAAAATAAAAAAACAGATTCACTTCTGCTTACTGTGGACAATTCAGAGGTCAGGTCGGACTTTTCTGGTGTAGTGCTTTAAAATGAAAGGGGTGTGAAATATTTATATCCCCTGCACAGCATATCTGCCAGTAATTGCCGTCAGCATCAAAATGATTTGATTTGAAAATAGCTACACAACACCAGCAGCAGAAACCAGAATGAGTCCGTTCCTGGGATGTATACACACTATCTTGGTTTTCACCGGGATGTCTGTCTATTTACTGGGTTCACTCACCCTGGCTCGAAGGTAACCCATAGGGGAGTTGAGCAGAGGGAAGACATAGTTTTGCAGCATCAGCTCCATCTGTTCCCTGTACATCCGCTTCTGTAGAATGAGACAAGCATACACAAAAGACAGCGCAGAGATGATGCAAACACACACAGGTAGCGAGAGGATTCAAAGAACGATACAGGCTCTTTTCAATGTGTTCTACAAGTCACCCAGGTGCCCTCCACCACCAAATCAGCTCTGCTTTTTAAATCCGTTCCATTCAGGATTCTTGGAACCTTGGTGCTATGTAGCAGCCCGTCTGCATTTCCATCAGCTTTGAGTGGAACCATTGTAATCAGAGATGCGTCTTCAACAGATGGCAGCTTACATTTCTTACCTGCAAGCTTTTGTTCTGGATCTATTAATGATAAGATGGCTAACAGTAGACTGTTATCATGGTAGACCATAGAGCATTGTTGCCTTCTCTACCCATGACACGCCCACTGATGTCGTCACGGTCTATGTTTTGGTTCCAGCTGGGAACCAACTTTTCGGGTTCCGAACTCATTTATTTTGGTGAAAATGCTCACACCAGTTCAAAATGAGGTGCGTGAACCAGAATGGAACCCGCTCCATGATGGTGGAAAAGGGGTAACAGAGGTGTATCTGTGGATGTGCAAACCTTCAGTAAGAGATCAGCCAAAGCTCCGATGCAGTGCAGTGCCCCGTCCTTCCTGCGGGGGTCAGCTGAGGGGTCCATCAGCATCTGGTGGCAGAACTCCATCATCTGAGGAAGAACCTGGCAAGAGGAAAGCACAAAGGTTCAAACAGTGGATGCTCAAATTAATAGTTGTTCTTCAGTCTTTGTGGCTGAGCATCCTTATAACAGAGGTGGAACCAAGTCATTGTTTTTAAGTTTCAGGTCCGGGCTATGAAGTCCAGATTCAAGTCCCAGGTCAAGTCTATGTCATACATTTTTGTTTCAATTCCTACATGAATTGGTTATTATTAGGCAAAATGGAAGCTTTAGCCTAACATTACTGCTGGCCATGCATTGTTGACTGACAGCTAACATTACAAATTTCTAATTGTTTATTGGTTTGAAAAGACAACATTTAGGCTGCTAAAACGCTCCTCCTCACCTCCTTCCTCTTGCGGGCAGCTTTACACAGGAGGCTCTGGGCAGCGGTGGCTGGTAGGGCGTGGTCATCATAGAGGTCTGCAACAGAGACAAAACGCAAAAATGTTCAAAAACATGGCGGCCATCCTTCCTCCACTGCTATATACACAACGGCATGATGCAGCAGAAAGGTCACGACTACAAAGTGTATTTAATAACCAAAAGCACATTCTCTATCTCTGACTGTTTCCTGTACTCCAATGTATGCTATACAATAAAACAACATCTGGTAGCTGATGTGGTATGTATGCTACCAGACAGTCAGACATTCATGTATTAAGCACCACACGCAGAATGCGAGACCTGGCTGTCATTTGGCTGTGAGCTCAAGTTCAAGTTCAAGTTCAAGTTCAGGTTTATTTATCATATGCAGTTAACACAGGGTAAACATGCAATGAAATCTGCTGGACGAGAATCGGTCAATCGTCAGTGTGGCCATCTTGTGGCGCACCGGAAGTCTGAGGGATTTCCAGTGTCAAATGTAGCTTTGAGTAATCAAGTCAAGTATCATAATATGACAGTGGATTGTCCGAGTACTCACTGAACTTCATGCGGATGTACTCATAGGGGTCTTCCTGCCAGAGCTTCTCATCCTCGTCTTTGTAACACATGAGAGGGAAGATGACCTCCTGGCATATGGCCTGTAGAGATGATGGATGTCACAAAATAACAATCAGAAACAAGGAGAGCAATGTGGAACACAACAATGTAACAGTGGCTTAGAGAATAAGCTCATGGATTTTGTATTGTGTTTTCACTTTAAGAACAACGTCCTCTTTGTCCCGATCTTGAAAATAATCACCATGTTTGTTAGGCCTCTAGGACACACGCAATGTGTTTTCATGATGTAGTGGCAGAGGAGCAACAAAAAAAGCCCCTTGAGGGAATCTGCACGTCCAACGCATAATGGTGCCAGGGAATATAATTTACACCTACAAAAGCTGGGTGCACTGAAGTGAATATTATAAAAACAAAATAATATATATAGTATATAACAGTACAACAGAACGAAAAAACCTAGCACAAACAAAGTCACACGGTTAAAAAACTGTGTGGGTCCCTCAGTTCCTCAATCCCTCGTGTTGTAGACTGAATACTGTGATTACCTGTCTATGCCCTGAGGTGCACAGGTGACATAGCGACAGCATTACACAGGTTTCCACAGCACACATATAGCATATATCAAAATTGGCTACAACATAAAACTTTTACCAAAACACAGGTTCAGTTCTTGAGTTCATCAAAGGGTTCTAGGTCCCATGGGGACTGACACAACCTGAACACATTAGGTCTGGTCCAATCTACACGAAAGACTGTAGAATATTTACTGTATGTCTCTTAATGTAGCAGCAACTAATTGGAAGTGCAGATAGATACTTAGATGCAAAATGATATTTTCAATATTGTTATTATAATATAATATTTCAAAATGATCTCTTTCATGTCATACCCACCCACAAACTCACTCTGTCCTACCTGCATGTGTGGCTTCATCTGTTTCCAGGTCAGCGAGTGTGACAGGCCTTGGTTGAGGTAGTTGAGGCTCTGCTGCAGGACTCGAGGAGTAGTGTACTGCTTCTGTCGGTGCTGGTCCACCACCTTCAGCAGGACCTGGACAGAGAACACAGTGAAGCCTCAGCAACACATACATCTAAACCAGGGTTTGGCAACCTATGACACAAGTGGCACATGAGAAAGAATGTACCATACTGCAGTCCAATATCGATATAGTTCACTAGAAAATACATTAATGTGGTCCCCCCTCAATTAGGTTATTAATAAAACTGATTAAACCAGCATGATGAATCAACACTGACATGACGATATGTTGCATCTGCATTTACTGACTGGTTCTTGTGCTGCCATACAACCAGCCAGCAAAGAGTAGTCCACACCACGCCGATCTGTACGCAACACGGCAAGAAAATCTAGCCGGCCTATTCAGCCCAGCTAGACAACAAAGGTCCAGGAGACAGAGCCCGATATGCACAGCCGAGTCAATCAAGAGCGCCCTTTAAAACATGTGCACCTCCAAAAGTCAGCTAGAACATTCAACACAACACACAACAGAGTTTATTGCTAAATGGGGAAAACCATTCAGTACAGTACATAACGGAGGCTTTCCTCATCAATAAAGACACCATCATATCCAGGATTAAAGACTTGCCTCAGTCCGGTGCATTACTGGAATGGCGGGAAATGTACACCAGCAAACTGTTGCACTGACAAATGCCACATTGAATTGGTGTTGTGGGTGAAGTGTGGACATCAATGACATCCCACATCTCAACTGTTGTCAGCTGCCAACAGTCCATTCAGGTATGTGTGCAGCTGAAAGCATCAACATACAGAGCAGACATAGGGATGGTACTAATTGGTGAGCCCAGTTCATATTTGACTTATTAGCAGCCTACATTGCAACATGGTGTTGTATGTTTGAATGAGTAACACCACTGGCACACCAGAGACAAACCAAACAGGTTGCCAACATCTTCAGTATCAGTGGCACATGCTTACCTGCTGTATGCCCACTGCATATGTCTTGAGGAAAAAGTCTGCAAACTCATAGTACTCCTTTGTCACATTGCCAGGGCTTCCATACCTGTAATTCCGAGCAAACGCATGTAAATAGCTGGTAACATGTACTCACTACAAATATAGTCTTTGGTGATGTGAGAACAACTTTGGACTCACCGTTCAAACAGTCTGGTGATGATGCGGAGAGCCCACTTCTTGCACTTCCACCACGCTAGCTCAGGACGGTCATCCTCATCCACCTCCAATGTCTCCTAACACACACACACACACACACACACACACACACACACACACACACACACACACACACACACACACACACACACACACACACACACACACCCACACACACACACACACACACACACACGTACGTTTTGAGGCCTTTAGAGAATCTATTTAAAACACTTTTTTTATAAACTTGCAGATTTCCTGGAGTGAGATATAAAGTTTCAGCAACAGGAAAATATAAATCATAAAGTGACAGTCACAGCTCTGGGCCACATTTACTCTCTGCTGACCCTAAAAAAGAAATCTATCCCATTCCTCATAATTCATACATATATTATTTTCAGAGCTCCAGTTAGCCCTGACATAACATAACATTCCACTCGTCAGAGCACCTCCACGACCCCAAAACAATATTCCTTCCTACTGGTTTGTTAATGGGGTACGAAACATTTGATGAAAACATAGTTTATTGAAATAGCTTTTTTGCGTGTGTGTGCGTGTGCATGTGTGCATGTGCGTGTGTCTTACAGCTGGGACGTCTCGGTCCATTATGGCTCGGAGGATTTCCATCCACTGAGTCATTACTGTGTTGCTGATCAGCTGGAGAGGCAGCGAGTACTGCAGGACAGCAATAAGGTTGATCATTATCATCATCATCATCATCACCATCACCACCACCACCACGACACACACACACGCAACCTTTACAGATAGAACCACAGTGCTGTGTGATATGTGTCATCTTGTGAGCGAGTCAGAGCTGCTGCTGAAGAACAGTGATGATATGAAGACAAACTACATCAGTGATGGACTTTTAAACTTAAATCTTAATTACATTACATTTAGCAGGTGCTTTTATCCAAAGCGACTTCCAAATAAGAGCTTTACATAAAGTGCATAGAACCATGATCGAAAAACAACAAGATGTCTCATCAAACTTGTAAGGGCTGGTGATGAATCACAAGTGCTATAAGTAAGTACATCTCTGCCTAAGAACAAATTATCTTGTACATTATCAAATACAATACAGTCAAACTAGAAATACCATTCCACTATAATAACATACAATATGCTATACTTTATAGAACCAATGTGTCATTTAAGTGCTGTTGTATTCCTGGAACAAATGAGTCTTTAGTCTTTTCTTTAAAGTGGCCAGACAGTTTGTTTGTCTGACGGATGTGGGGAGCTGATTCCACCACTGGGGAGCCAGACAGGAGAAAAGTCTTGGATGTGAGCTGGCGTCCTTGAGAGATCGAACAGCCAGGCGCTTCTCAGAGGCAGACTGTAGTTGGCGGTGGGGATGTAAGGCTGGAGGATGGTCTGGATGTAGGTTGGTACTGTCCTGTTCACCGCTTGGAAGGCCAGTACCAGGGTCTTGAATCTAATACGAGCAGCGATGGGTAGCCAGTGAAGGGAGATGAAGAGAGGGGTGACGTGGGTGAACCTCGGTACGTTGAAGATCAGATGTGCTGCTGCATTCTGGATCTTCTGGAAGGGACAGATTGCACAGGCTGAGAGACCAGCAAGGAGTGAGTTGCAGTAATCCAGCTTGCAGAGCACAAGTATCTGGACCTTGTGCAGCAGACTTTAGCTGTGGCTACCTAGCTATAAGCAATGTTAGATCCACTGATTATATTTATTTTACCAGATTGATATATAACAGTGTTAATGATGTTTAAGTACTCTTTGTGTATGGAGGAAATATTCAGTCAGTGACAAAATAGATAAATAAATAAATAAATAGATACATTTCCCATTTGGTTAACAACATGTGTATAATTGATTATATTTTGTCATTGTGTAATTAAACTGAAGCTAAACAAAATGAGAGTGTTGTAATTTTAAGTGTCTGCTCTTTTAACTGAACAAAAAGGTTTATATTTTACCGCAGTACAAATGAACAAACACATATAAAATATGCTTGAGTGGACAAATTACACTGTTTTCATCAGAACTGCTTCCCCTCAGGCATCAGTAAAATCTGAGAGGGAAAACCTGGAGTTGTGCTGTGTAATGTAATAGCCACAATTACATTGTGTTCCGTTGTGATTTTTGGTCTGTTCAGCGAAATTGCTTCACCCAGCCATCTGTTTGCTCTTTGTCTGTTTTTTTCTCTTTCCCGATCTATGTCATCAAATGTGGCTCATCACAAAGCTGAACTGAGGAGTGGAAAAAAATGCAATGTACAATTTCACAAAATAAACACTGTTGGAGAATATTTCAAAAAAGAGAAATAGGATTCTGTCTGGGTGAAATGCCCTCAGGCATCCCTCCTTTGTTGTTGAATTCTGCATTTTTAGGACCATTAATGTAGGAGGTTGTGGCCAGCAGGTGAAGGTGACTAGAAGTTTTTCTCAAAGGTTTACCTGAAACTTCAAAGTACATCAAATCTTCATACTGAGGGGTAAAGGGAGGGTTTCAAAATGAATTGCTAAAGAATCAAACAAAATGTAGCTACTTGTTTTGAATATCTGTTTTATTATGAATAGAAATCTCAGTCGCCCTGTCATTGTTTCCTCATGTTATGGACCAAAAGTAAAAATGATGTTAATATTAATAATTAAGAACACACACATGTTTGAAAGTAAGACAATGAAACGTTTGCTGGACAGGGGCCACTCTGACTACACTTGAGAGCTAAGATACTGTCACACTAGGTTTCTTAATTCTGACTTATTGACTTGTTTTATTAAAAAAATAAAACCATTTAATTGTTATATGTGACAAACATAATGTAACATTAGCACAATCAGAGAAAAGTCAGCTAACTGATTTGGTGAAGTCAGTTATAGTACAATATTTAAAGTTAGCTAACATTAGTTAATATTAGCCATTAAAAGCTACTTATTCTACCAGACCAAGTAAGCCTGTTGCAGCAAACCCCCCTCTTTTCTTATAGTCTGGAGTATGTTATTTCTTCTTTCAGTAGTTTCATACTCACACTTCAAGCATGCAAATGAATGTCTCTGAGAAGCGACTCTGAGGCAATGGAGTGGTTAAATTTGTCATCCTGTCTATTCTCATCCACAAGTATCCATCATTTTGGTATTTTCTAGATCCTGCTTTCACTTTCAGTACTAATAAAGTCTAAAAACCACCACAGGAATCACTTATATCAAAGATCATTACCTCTTGTAGAAAACCCTCCTATTCAGATAGTAGTGACAACATTTTGTTGCTACCTTGGGCGGAAGGCAGTAAATGAATGATAGCCTAAACCAAAAAAAAGGCTCTTACATCTGTCAGTTGTTCATTAACCTCACAAATATGCCATAGTGTACGCTGTGTACTCTGTGTGTGTGCTCATATCTTTAATTTCTGTACTTGTGCAGGTCTGTGCCAGCATGCATCCTGCCGGAAAATTGTGTGTGTGTATTTACTGATCATTCACAGTGTGTGCCATAGAAATATAATGATTGCATGGGCAGGAGAGATATTATTATCTAGGATGTCCAAAAGACCAGGCAATGTCACTTGGTGGGATAAGTGTGAGCCAGCAATTGAATAGAGGTCTATTATTGCCAGCAGAGGATTTCTGATGATGTTTGTGAAAGCTATTATAACGAAGAAATTGAAAGAACTGAGTGCTCAATACAGAGTGCTCTCTACCAGCTCCAGCTGTTTATGTAAAGCACTCCCCCAAGGATAGAAAGCCATCCAGTGGTGTCTCACTTTGGAGAGTGGAAGAAGAAAGAAGAGAACGAGACATGTGCTTCATTTTGCAAAATATGATTTCACTAAATACAACATCCTCCAACCTGGCTTCAGACCATTGTACTAAAACACTCCTAATCAAAGTGAGACATGATCTTTTACTGGCTCCTGGCATCAGCTCTGTCACCTTTCTCTTCTTAACTGAAGTGGAGCCTTTGTTTCAAGTGGCTGCTTCATTCGCTCAGTCTTGCTACTGCACTTCTACTCTTTACTGGCTTTGTTCATACCACTTCCAAATATCTCCATCTTAACATTCTTCAGGTTTGCCACTAAAAGATCCCTATCTATAATGTCTATAATCCCTGCATGTTTCAGAGTCTAGCTCAAACATAAATTTGGCTCTGGGACAAGTGACATGAATAATTTAAACGGAACTGCTACATTTCCAGTGCCATTATAAGACAAAATGATACAGGGAAAAGGAGAGGAAAAAAGATGTGTAAAGCCTCCTCTCACATATACTTAAATACAAATATTGAAACATTTTGTGAGAAGTTTCCAATACTATCTGTAAAGAATGTGATAAGACCTTCCTAAGGGATTTCAGCGACTGCTGGGGATTTGTGTGCAGCTGGTCAAAGCTACTGAGGATCATATGGCTGTTTGGTTTCATCTCAAGTCTCTTCAGATTAATTTCTCATTTGCTATTCATTGCTTTGTACAAAAACACCTGTTTAATTTTGATGTCCTGTATGCGCTCTACCATATGTATATACCATATATCAGCTGTATCCATATGAATAAGGATAAAACAAGAATAGCACAAATATGAACCAAGAAGAATTCTGTATTTCAAAGGTGGAATTGCTCAATTTGGGGTACAAAAGCTCAGGGGGCTGGGGCAGAAACCTATATAAGTACATTACTGCAGCGACAGTACAAGGACATGATCCCTCAACAGCTCCTCACCCGGGAACACTACCAGTTTTATTCAATGGGGCCAAACACTGCTGCTGGGCATTGAACCAGGTCTTTGTAGTGCTATCCCCCCCTGAACCAGCCAGGTACCTCAATCACTTTGCTACCTTTACTGACTTTAGTAACTATGCCTTTAGTTCAGGTTGAATCAGAGCACATTCGTACCTTCAAATAGGAGAAACTACTCCTTACTTTTACAGTGTATCAAACGGCCTGTGTCTGGCACATTATATGCCTGTTATGGTACATTTGCAAAAATGCATTCAGTACTTTTGGGTGTGTTCAGTTTGATTTCTGGCAAAGCAAAACACTTCTCTTCTTCTTTTCTGCTCTTTACTATACATTTACTACACACTACAGAAATGTCATTCCCTCAGGCATTGTGGTTATACTTTGTACGGATGGCCCTCATGGCATGTTGTTCCTTATATTGCTAGGAGGGAACATTTGTGGCTTTAAACTTCCACCGGAGTCACATGCCGGACACACATAGTGTACAGCACACACCATTATTCAAAACAAGATTGGAATTCCCATGAGATCACATATTCCTACAACCTCTTGAAAGAAGAGTTTTAGTCACTGGACACTGGAAGGCAAGAATAATTAGTTATGGTTGAGTGGGTCCGGGGCCAAAGATGCAAACTGGCTAAATAGAGGTGACAGTTTGATCTCTTTTTCAGTTGAGTTCGGGTGGTGCATGGGGTAAGTAATCTGGTGCATATTGTAATCTGAATGTTTTTGTATTACTGTTGCTATTTTGAGAGATTACATTTCTAAGCACCATCATCTTGCTGTGTGCAGGAATGATATGAATCTGTAAGTCTAAGCTGAAGGGCAACAGCAGGGTGTGAGTTGGCCCGACAAAATGGATAGCTGACAAAGAAGACTATATAAAAAGTGAGAAAGGGCGTATTGTTGCTTTTCTGTCTGTATTTACCGATTTCTCTCTAAAAATGTTTCATTTCACCCTTGAAAAAGCATCCCATGAAACCGAAAGTGGGAGGCACTCAGGCAAGAAGGAGGTGCACATGCACACAATGCATACACATGTGTATAGAGAAATCGAACACACATGCTTACTCATGTTTCACCAATTACAGAGTACATAAATGGGCACAGTGCAGAGTAAAGGTCCATTTTATGCTCATTGTGTAGTTTTAAGGCCATGGGTCATTGTCTCTGGGAATGTCATTTGCCAGAACATTTTATGACACTGTCCGTCGACCTCATAAGCCCCAGGGATGACACTGAGAGGAAGAACTCATATTTGTATTAAAGCTATAAATAAAATTGTGATATTGTTTCAAACCTAGGGGCTGCTTGCTCACCCTGCTGCTGTGAAGGGCAATTTTCTAGTTGTGACAGGTGTTAGATGATTGTTGCTTACCCTGTAGCAGTCTAGAAGAATATCTCTGGATATGGGCTACAGCCCAACAAGACCCTGTGACTGAAACATTGGCCCCTGATCAGGTTTGTCATCACATCTGAAAAAGCATAGAGTCCATTGGACTAACATTCACAGTGGAGAAGCCCCACAGTACTGAGCCAAAAGTACATAACACGGTAATAAAATACAGTAAGAGTTCCCTACCGGTGGCTTTTTTAGCTTTGTAGCATTTCACTCCATTACCACATTCAGATGATTTTGTCGTCAATTTGATTTCACATATATTCAAATAAAAAATTCAGGACTGCATATAAACTACATTATTTATGATTATGTGTATGCTTAAAGGAACAATTAGACATTTTGGGAAATATACTTATTTGCTTTCTTACCAAGAGTTAGGTGAGAAAATTGATACCTCTCTTACGCCAGTAGCCAGTTAGCTTAGTTTAGCACAACGACTGGATACAGAAAGTGACACTGCAACATGTTTTTACACTTTGTACAGATTAAACAAACAGATATAAAATATTAATCAATGCTAAATTAAGCTAACTAGCTTGAAATTGATGATTTATTCACACAAACACTGAGACTATAAAAGCATTAGGATTATCAGAAAGCCTTTAAACAGGGTACCTCTGACTCTTGAAGAGCTGTTAATGATTCTGTGACGGAGCTGCTCAACGTTACATATTTGTTGTAACAGAATTGGTATGATTAAAAATAACTATTTTCAATGAAAATAGTCCAACTCAACCATGATGTCCATTATAATAGTTAAATTATAAGAGTCAGGCTTTGAGTATCATAACATGAAACACAACCTACTCTCTTATTGGCAGTCAGTTATGGATACATATGGGGGTGTGCTGGATGGATCAGGACCATCTTTTGGAACATCATCACTCTCACACTTAGCAGAGGACCAGGCTTCAACACCAGAGAAGATTATAGGAGTTATCTGTCTCTCACAAGCTCTCCCCATCAGACCACTCTCCCATGTCCATAACAGGTCTTCTTAAAAGACTGTATTTCAAGTAAGCTGTGCTTCAGAGAATGGAAGGTAGAGGACAAATCACTGTACCTCTATTTTCTGTCAGCTTCATTTGTTGTTGCAAAATGGGAGCCTGATTGCTGTCAGAAAGAGAAAAAAAAAGAAATTCTTTTTATCAGGAGTTTTTCTGAGTCAGTATTTTTTACAGCATGGTTTTAACTCTGCAACACAATAAGTAGTATAGTGAGCATATGCTTTAGGATTCCAGGTATTTTAAACGTATGTAGTTCATTCTCGGAGCTACTTGTCCTTTTAAAAGGACTATGTACACCTGGATACTCAGCACCAGAATAGACCAGACTGCTTGAGGATGAAGAAAGTCAGATTCAACAGATGGATAGCTTCTCTTCCCACAGCATCCGAAGCAGATGGTGCAGCAACATCGATTCAAGGACTTTAACTTCAGCTCAGGTGGAAAAGCAAAGGGGCTGGATTTCATGCGATTACCTTTTCTTTTTCTCAGAAAGTTTCCATGGCTATTTGTTTGATTAAAACATGTCTCACATTTCTATCACTATTTGTGACTTTACCATGCTTTGATTGTTAGAGATTTGCTTCACAGAGTCTCTGAATTGCTATGTTTCATGATGCTTTAGTCAGAAGACTAATGGCTTGAACCTACAGGGTACACAAGAACAACCAGCTGTGGGTGGTAAAACTGGAAGATCAATGGATTTTAACATTTATGCTGTTCCTGTTAATTATACCCCAATCTTGAGGGAGACTTTGTTGGCTCAGTCATAACAAGAGTTGTTTGTGTCTTTGGTGAAGGGTCATTATAGAAGCCCTGGTTGGAGATCTATCACTTTTTAATTATCTCTCCATTTGTAAAGTCCTGGTCACATAACCACTGCATCATGCTGTTAGCTGCACTGTTGAACTCGATGAGGATGGAGCAAGGTTAATTGCATTGTTACGGCAAGGTTGTAATATACTGAATTGTGTGAAGGTAAAACAAAACAAAAGTCTTGAATCATTACACCTTCAAGATAAATAACAAAACCCTACTCTGAATATGTGGATAGTTTGTTTTTTGTATGCAAAATTATAATACTTTGAATATCAATTGACATCATCCACAGCACGTATTCAAAACACAATATCTTCATATTTCCAATGCACAAATGCTTTGCTGGTGGGCTGTTAGATGTGTGCCATATAAGCTGCTTCTGGATCTATGTGCAGTCCTACTGCATTGGTCCCTGATCAAGTAGGACTAAATTATTTTGTTTGTACAACAATTGCTGGGTCTCACTCAGAAAAAACACTGATGTTTAGTAGATTTTTAAATATTTTTTACAGATATAAGGTGATAGACAGATTCTAATTGCAGCTGCCCATTGCTTTTCAGGAATCCGTAACGGCATTTGTTTTGGAGGCCATGACAAGTAAAATCAAAATCCACACTTTTCTTGCAGAAATAAATGAAATCTTTGTTACATGAATAGCCAATTAAATCTGAGTGATCAAAATAATAGATTATCTTGGTTGTTGGGCCAAAATGGAACCATTAATGTTGATTTCCCTTCAGATTTCAGAAAAATACAAAAGCGCATTTATTAGTCGTGCTGAGAGATGATGCTTGAGTAAAGCTGAAAGCTCGTCTGTCAGTAGCACATAGTGCTGCTAAGTGCCTCTGACTGAGTTCATTAAAACCATTTGAGCCTTAATTACCAGGGGGGGGGGGGAATCGACAAAAGATAATCAGACAAAAACCATATAGTTTGATTGTGTCACTGTGTTTTGCCATCATGTGTTATGGCGATAGACAGATGTCAAAGAATGACAACAAAAGACAATCTTATCCAAATATAGGTAAATTTTTTTCACAACAGACATTTTACACTGTCAGAGCAGGAAAATCACAGGTGTAATTGATAACATTGATTATAACACCTGAATGGAACAGAGCCATTATTAATTAAAGATGTTAGTTACACCTGTGCTTTTCCAAAAGTCTATTGGCCAAAAGGACCAAAAAGACGCTACTACAACTCTGGATTGTCTTAAACAACTGATAGTCATGTGGTTTGGCGAAAGGTGGTGGCGGCAATTAAAGAGACAATGTGTGAAACATTTGGTAATCAGTCTCAAGTCTCAATCTTGTGTACAGTAAGAAATGTTTTTTTCTGTATAAAGAGACAGCAAGTTGAGTGCAAAATATTTTACCCACAGTCTAACATCATCAAGTGATCACAATGTGTCTGGAAAGTTTTAAGTAATTTAAGTAGACCTAAACTCCAAACTGTTCATTTAGGGAAGACGCTGCTAAAGGTGACCAACAAGCATTACCACCAATGCTAATGAAACTGATTACAGCATATTGCATCAAGCTACTACAACCTCCTAACTGAACCATTCAGTTGGATATGTGATTTCATTAGCTGCCTCTATCACTTGCCTCCATTATCAAACTGTGACTTTATTATTTGTGGCAGTTACAGGCCATCAGCTCTTCCAGAGACCTGTGGATGTTGTTGCAGTTCCTGCAGTGATACAATGTTTATTTGATTTTTTCTCTTGAAGTGGTGTCGCTGTGTCACCTCAACTAAATTAAAGTGCATGTATATTTTAAATAGCGGCACTCACTTGCTTGATTTTGCTTGCAAAAAAATCCATTTGCTACACTGGAAAGCCTTGTTGTGCTTTTGAAGCAGTCTGAAAGGTTATATACTACACTTTTCTTTAGAGGGCACAATGGACACCTTCGCTTGCCTGTCATGTCTAGTCTGAAATTACAAACAAGCTAGTAATAATAGCTAGCGTTTCCTGTTGTTCACCCCTCTCCTCTGGGGATAACAGTGTAACTGTGTAGCAATCTACTATGCCAGGATTCTACAATGTCTCGCTCGTGGCCTGTGTTGAGGCACTGCTTTTCTGCAGCACAGATTGAGTTCAAGCCCTCAAACTACAAGCACCGATTCAGCCCATCTCTTTATATTTTTCTCTGAAATGAGGAGTCTGTGTGATTGACAGGGTGTTAATAGTAAGTGCATCAAACCAAGAGACGCTGTCTCTTCAGAGTAAAGGAACGAGTCGCTATACCCATATATTTCCTCACAGCAAAAACATATGCTCATCAACATATGCAGCATTCCTCATTTGGTGCAGGTAAAGAGTGGTAGAGATCAAGCTATTTAATAATAGTTTATACATAGTTGACTATACGTTGTTTTTTTTTCTACGGTATTGTGAGGATAAGACGGTAAAGTACAGTAAGTATTTGTATGTACTAGCTTTGTTTGCCTACAGAATATTTTGGGAACGAATTTAGCCCCATCCTAGACACCAACATCTGAACATACTGATTTAGACCATTATCTATGTCTATCCATTATCTATACCACTATCTATCTATCCATTAATGGACAGATAATGAATTATGAATAGGATAATAATAGATAATGGACAACCATCATCTATACCACCTATCTTCAGAGGGTGGATAAAAAACATACACACTCACAGACACACCTTCAGGCATTTTTAGAATCATCAATTAACTTTAGAGGAAGCAGAAGACTCCGGACACATTGTCGTACACTGAAACATATGTAAGAATGTGTACCTTAAAGAGTCTCGTTCATGCGGGTCTTGTATTAAAGCTAATTCGAATTCTACAATCCGAAACATGTGGCTGTGTGTCAATTATGACATTAGATTAATCAATGCAACATTTTTTATGTGGAAAAAACGGGAACAGCAACAAGGAAGATAAGAATTATTTTTTAAATTTCTTTATTTTTTCACATTAGCACCACATGAGTTGATACAGGTCTCTTGCTATGTTATTTTGGTAGTTTTCTTGAATTGCAGTGATCACAATTTATAAATAGTGTTAGTGACAGAGGAGTAAACTGAAGTCTATTTGAATCTCCAATGTCAATAGGTATACTTCTAAAGAAAATAACATCATCACTTCATGCTTTTACCACAAGCAAATTATTCTATTCTACATGCATTTAAGCCTGTAAATGCAGTTGTAATAGCAATGTACAGTGCCGTGTACATTACCTGAATGAAGCAGTCTCCATTGCCCAGTCTTGTTAGCCAGTCAGTCTGGGCATGCCTGTGCAAGTGAAGTGCATGTGAACGCTCATGTCATGTGGGAACATATTTGACACCAAATTTGACCATAGGAGACCTAATGTGTGACTGACAAAAATCACAATGTTACGAGGGTAAATGAACCTGGCAATGTTTCAGAATCCATGTGTGAAAGCGGCTTAAGATTACCATCTCCAAAAACACCATCAACGTCATGAAGAAATGTGCCAACCAGTACTTCAACCTGAGAAAAACACTGGCGCTGTCACACCTCATAGCAAGATTTATTAGCAACTCTCTGAGAGGGTGCATGATTCCCTAACACCTCTCTCCTGACTCAGGGGTCACTGACAGTGACTTATGCGTGAGGAGACAGAAGTGTCATAGGGAAAATATGTGTGTCAGCTCACATCACTTCTGTTCTGCTCCCATGGAACCTGATCACATCTGAAACAGCAAGAAATCCCTGACAGTGACGCTATGATACCTCCAAAACCTGCAGGGCTACTACAAATATATATATTTTAAAGGTATGGAAGATCATAACAAATGGAACGTTTTTGTAGAAATTCCTGTAGAAAAGTTTTTTTTAATTTAAAGTACAGATGTGGACTATATAATGTCAAAGACACATAGATTGTCTGTTTTTAAATGTCTGTGATGTCTCTGAAGACTCAAAGAGTTTTTTTCTCAGACACTGACCTTAGAAGCATGTTCTAAGTGTGTATAATGATCATCAGTTCATTGTTCGCTAGGCCCTCCTCAATAAGTTATTATTGCCAGACCTGTCAAGCTTTCAATTCTTGCACAGTGCACAATAAAGTTGACAATCATAATAGTAGCAGATTTGATCTCATAATCCAAAGTAGTTTTTTTCCATCTGAAATAACGAACCATCTGAAATGTATCTTCACCAGTTGATGATCCATATAAAAGACATACTTAAAGAAACAGCAAGTTCCTTGTATTGCAGTGTCAAGCTCGGTATAGTTCTTGTATTATAAGTTTCAGTAAAAATTCAAGATTAGTTTGTTCTAAGATATCATTGTTTTTTGGTCAAGCAAGATAGAGATTTATAAGATATATGTTGTATTGTTACCAATTTGTTTGGCAAACGTAACACTGTCTTGCATAACAGGTTTAGCTGACTTTGCTGGAGTCTAAACTTCCCCAAGTCCAATAGAGCAGGACGGAGCCGCTAATGTTAGTGTACACTGATAGAGCAGCATCCAGGACTGGCTCAATTACAGTTGGTCAATTACACAGTCGATATGCTATTATGAACAGGGTTTCTTCAACGTAACCTGCAACCCAACATAATGTAGTTAGTTAATGAAATGCTCCTCGTCCTCAGCCAGAAAATATTTTTCTTTTACTTTGTGGCATTTGGTCTCTGTCATGTGATAAATAATGTTCTGTGCTCTGTATCAGAAAATTTAACTTTATAAGAAATTTCATTGGCTAAAAATGGCAAACATGTTAGTTACATTGATCTCTTAGTAGGATATCCAAATATATAGTCTGTTGCTGTGTTTTACACCCCCTGTGTGTAGCAGGCCATGACAGAAATACAATTGCTGCAAACAGTCACATATCCAGCTTACCACTTTATACGTCCATTTACACTTTAGCAGTGTGGCTGTGCTTATCCTGTAGCATTGACCGGTGACTGCAGCAGATCTCTGCAGTGCACCTAAAATGCTATGTCTATCTATCTGAATGTGTGCACCATCATTGCAAAGCCTTTGTTGGTGGTATTACACAGCATGATAACCTGTTTGTGTTGCCAAAGGAACATGGTGGGGTACAATGTTCACAGAAAACATGGCTCACATCAGTAGGGGGTAGGTTAACTGACAACTGAGGCTGACGTGGGGTCAGCTTCTCCTGTTTTGCACTACTTTGGTGGAAATCTCTAAAATGAGTTTGGTGCATTTTATATATTCATATTCGCAGCCTTAACACTTCGAACAATAATAGGCAACAGTGATGTCATCTTTCAAAGTCTATGTTTGTACAATGTGTAATACACCACCTTTGAAACCCATCACTGTGGTCCCGTATAAATGCATCCAGTGCAAGAGAGCTACCCAGACACTAGGCCAGAGATAAATCCTGCTCATTTCCTGTGTTGACAGACTGAGGCTGCTTCCTTGACTCGGTAAAATTAACGATCCAGAACGTTATTTTCCCATCCAATATGCCGCCATCAATCATTCTGTGTGCCTTCATCACTTTCAAAAATTATGTGTCACTATTTTCTACAAAGGCAAAGTGACACATTTAGTCACCAGGCAAAGAAGTGACGATAACATGCTCAAGTTTGAGGGTAAAATGAGTGAGAAGGAAAACTTCTGAATGACTGAACTTCTGAACTTCTGAAATGTTCTGCCCATACAGGAATAAAGCGAAGCAATCAGCTATGGGTAGTTAAGGTGCTTTAATGAGAGTGTCAGGAAATCACCACAGAATAAATGTAGTTCAAAAATAAACTTGCAGTTACTGACCTACAAGGTAGAAGTCACATCTACAGGTTTTCTTCTGACCAACTCACTGACACGGGAACTGCAAGATATGTGAAATGACTGCATTCAGTGATTTGCAAACTTACAAAGAAAATACCTAAATGTTGACCTCACACAACTGATTAAGTTATCAGTGCTGTTCATACATCATCTGTTATATAAAGTATCACAGGCAAAGTATTAATAGCTTTGAGAAATACAATCCTGGCAAAATTCAATTCAATTTGCCAGATTTTTTAAAAAGAACAAATGTGTGTTTAAAGTTATAAAAGTAGTTTAATGTGTATTTATCATATAATAACAACTGGCCTCATGTAGCTTAATAGACAGAGGAGAAGGTGTGTTATAACTATAGGCTGTGACTACTCCTTCGTGATGTATGGAGTTTCATTGCAGAGTGGGAAATTGCAAGTGCCAGGGAAAAGAAGTGAATGACATCAAGGAGGATGGTATGGTTAGGGAGCATGTAAAGCGCATCCTCATTTCACTTCTAGGCTGATGCTCTTTCACTCCCTGATCACAGAACAGCAAGGGCTGATGGGAGAGCGGATGGGTGGAGGAATGTGATTTGAGGGCATCAAGAAGCGGAACTGACAGAGACGGATTCACTGTGGCCCAAGCATGGAATTGCTTTTCCTTTCCCCTGGAACTGAGCTGGAAGTGCCTGCGGCTGCAAACAATCTCTAAGCAGCAGCTTTCACAAAGCCCAAGAGCCAGAACCATAAAAGCTCAGAGGCAGGTGAGAAAAAGCTCAACTATTTAGAACAAGCAAAAACAGGTGGTGAGGAGGAATAACTGAAAGCCAGCTCAGGTCCTCAGAAAATGTTTTTTTAATTCTAATTTTAACATATTGTATGTCTTGTCTTATACTATATTCAATGAAAAGTATGCTTGTACAGTATATGTGTGTATGCATAAAGTATAACTCTATGACCAAACCATTGTGTTGTATGGGGGTGTGAGAGCCACAAAGTGTTTGTGTGTGTATGTGCTGTTGCCAAGTTGCACAGCTAATTATGCAGGTGTTGCAGAGCTCCTGGGTGGAAACTTAGGAAGGCAAGGGAGTGTTTCACTCTCTCAGTATGACACGAGGACGAAGGTGTACTATTCAATTTACACCTCAACCTGAGAAAAAGTCTGTGTGGATTTCTGTGGCGCTTCAAATCAGGAAAACTCTCAGGCAAAAAGAAAGTCACAGGTTCACAGACATTTTTATTTGGAGCAATATACGTATCATTTGTTAACCACAGTCACTGCTATTAACACCATTATAAAGATAGTGATTTAAGATCTCATCAGTGCGCCACAATGAGCCACAAGAGAGTGATGTTACAATGAAAAACATAATTAGAACCTATATGCATTAGCTGAAAAAGATACCAATTAATCTCATTTGAATTCAATGTGACAAATAGTTTTTCTTAATGGGCCAAACTCTTTGGAGTTAGCATTTGTTCTAAGGAGAGAGAGCTCTTGTTGTTTCACTTCTAATGGTGCATGTCTGAGAGGAGATGAGGCATCGTCAGGCTAAGATCCTTTTCCACACACAACCTGTGTTCATATTCAACTCGATTTTTTCTTTCTTTTCATCACTCATCACGTACAATCTCTCACATCCGGTCACCGATGTTGTCAACATCTCTGACAAGGTAAAAGCAGGTTGTGGGAACCAATCAGCATATTAAGCCCTGACATGTCAATGTGTCAGAGACTTTCGCCCCATCATCTGACAGAAGCTGAATCGAGTTTGCCCACAGAGGGGCTGTGGACAGGCACTTGTGTGCAAGAAAGACAGAGACACACAGAGAGCATTATGCTGTGCCTCTGCCTCTGTTGCCTGACAAAATTGGATGTGGTTGTTTAGAACAAATCCTCCTCATTTGTCTATGTGGATTTAATCTGCATCTGAAGCAGCCTCATTGGTGAGGGCTATTACAGCCAGCTGACAAGAGCAGAATTGAAACTGAGGTAGAAGAATCATCAGTGATGAAGTAGAAGTGAATACATTTGCAGACATGTACTCCCTCTCACAGTGGATGTCCTCTTCCCAGTGACCTAAAGACGTGACATTTTCTTTTTGAGTAAATTTACTGTGAGAGGAACAGAGAAGAAGAATAGCTGCCATTTGGGAGCGTGATAAGAGGATCATGCAACTAGCTATTCTTCTATCCATAATGCAAGCATGCATTTGGCCATTCATGGTAATTACAGTCAGTCGGATCAGTTGTTGCTAGAGACACATGTCAAGTTCAATGCAATATACAACACGAGTCAATGTTTTCCTATTTTTCTACTCATTCCAGCAGATTAACATCAACCACGCCGTAGGAATCTCACAGTGCTAAACACTAAACTCTTTAAATAACAATGCTTAAGTATAGAGTCAAAGTCCAGTTCACACCTTGGAGGGTGTGACTTTCCTTGTCTGTTTTTGTGTGTGCACTCTGATTTCCACCCTCTGACCACTCTACAATCAAAGCTAAAAGTGAAGCAGCAGCTCTTCAAACAATAGTGACTGAATATCTATTACAATGCCAATATGACTGATTTGTGCCATATTGCCGATGCTAAACTGGAGTGCTCTCCATTGCTGTTAATGTATAATGTGATGCTGTGACAAGTGCAGAGTAGGCTGGCTGTAACAATATGTAGTGTGAAGGTGGCCTCCAGCGAGGATGCTGTTCTCTCCACTGTGAGTGACACAACAACATCAAAAACATGTCTCCGCAAAGCATGTCATGACCCCGTCACCCTGGTCACACGGCAGAGCAGACAGCTGACGAGAGGGCAAGATCTCCACTCCGCAGACGCTCCAGCAGCTGTCAGAGACTCCCACTTCCACCAGTCTTCTCACCTGACACAGAACAGGTGAAATGTAGTGAGAGAAAAGAAAGGGCAAGTGGGGTAAAAAAAGAAAAAAGGTGGGGTGTAAAAAAGTAAGAGAGGAAATTTACAAAAAGGCAAACATATATAGATGGTGGCAGAAAGAGAGTAGGGGACAGAAAGGGAAATTGCAAGAGCAGAAGTGAAACTGATAAAAGGCTGCAAAGGAAAAAAGTAGCAAGATAGTCAAATGTAGGGAAAACAGGGCCATGAATTATTCTGTTGTTATCCTGTTTGACAGCAGTCTCCAGAGACTGTATTTTTTCTTTTTTGCAAAAAGGTATTCTTCCGGTACAGACCAGTAGCCTGACCTGTGGAATGAAATATTAAAGAGTTATATCTGCATGCGTGTAGATCCGAGGGCCCAGCCTACATGACACGACAGCATAATCCCCAGTGCTCTGTGGTCCAAGCACAGTATTAAATGAAAAAGCCATGGAGAGAGATGAAGAGAAATAGTTCTTTCCTCCCTCTAATTAAGTTTGAAGGTTGTGAAAGACCAGAACATGACACTGACACTGTTGCTCTCTCTAGGCAGGAGACAAGACTCTTAAACCCAGCGACCAATTTGTAGCAAAGTCAGTCAGTGTCACTGTCTCGCTGACCTGCAGCGGTATGGGTAAAAGATGTCTTGCAGGTATAGGGGAGATCGTTATTAGTAAAAGGACAGCCCATTTTGCCTAATTCTATGAAATGAGTAGATGTAACATTACATTAAATGCAAATTCTCCCAGGACACAATGTGAAATAAAGAATTATGCCAATAAAAAAATAGGCAGTAGGCACTTTCTTGCTGAGAGTTAGATGAGAAGATCAGAACTTACCTTTATCATTAAATTAATTTGCGACAGGCTTGGATGGGGCCCTTTTTATTCCCACGTGGCTAACTGATCAACACCATAATTGTTGTAGAGATACATGTTTCTGTTTAATGTTAGCTTGAGTAACAGTTGTTTCTTAATTTTTAAAAGAGCTCCCCTCCATCTCCAGGTGCAATGCAAATCAAATACAGCAATGTCTTCAATAAAACAATTGAGAGTGATTGCAGTGCAGGCATATTAGGAGTGTTACTATTCTCCACAGACTGAGGCACTAAATCAAATGAGGACATTGTAAAATGACACTACGTAGGTGTGAAAGACAAAGTGGTGAGAGTAGTGTTGTGGGCCACATTTTCATTGAGGATGCAGAGAACCATTTTCTCAACTAGCATAACATTACTCAGCCATGGCAGAAGGAAGATAGGTTGCAGCTACAGGGCTTCATGAACCAGAGGATGCAGGGCTCCAGGGATGACATGGGGAGGACTGGGGTTACAGCATCCTGCACTCTGGGGTGTCTGGTGTGGAAGAGAGATGAGAGAGTGGAGGACGACTGTTGTTCTCCCCGAGGTTAATGTAGTACTATCAGTTGCACAACTGTCCTCTTGTGGCTGCATCTATTTCAACAATTGCTGTAGGAAAAATAGGAAAAAAGTCAAAGAGAGACTGAAGGAGATAAAAACACGAGGGAGGAGGGACAAGAGAGAGGTGGGTGAGGGGAATAGAAAAGGGCAAACTGAGACTTAGAGTAAGAACATGGAAAGCAATTCAAATGAATGAAAAGGAGTAGACAGGAAGTCTTTGCTCTGTTGTTTTTAAGTACCTTGAAAGGTGGTAGCTATATTAATTTTAAGCAGAGTCTTGTCTTTGAATTAATCAACAAAACACATAATGTAATCAGTTGCCACAAATAGAAAGGCAGAAATTAACTCTACTGTCGACATGTAATTATGCACTGTTTCTGACACAAATGCTTACAGCCAAAAAATAAAGGCTTACAATTTTCGAGTTTATTTACTATTTCTATAGAGACATATTAAGATCTATATGCAGTAGTTGCTGTTTGGTTGGAACATGTTGACAAGTTTATTGTTTTAAAAGAAATTTAAGGGAAATGTTGCACTTTATTGACTACAGTATATTCCTAGTGTTTATTAAAGAAAATCAAAAAGACTTCTGTTCTTGTTGAAGTTTATCAAGGATGACAGTGAAGTATGATTGATGTTAGTTGTCGCTTGTGGCCCAATTTTTCTGCTCTAAATAAACCGAAGGATAAATCCAGTTGTTAAGCCAGTCCCTCAAAGGGCTGACCTTTTGATAAGCCCATCTCTTAAATTTATGGCAGCTTGGAGATGCTTTATTGCCACAACCTAGAAATGGCTCATGTTGGCGTGAGATCATTTACAAGCTTCTCCCCAGAACCCTCAAGGCTCAACATCTCTATATGTGTACTAACAACGAGAGATTACCCTTGGAGCAAAATAACTACAGCCTCTGCTTCACCTGAGATTGTATTGTTATCAAGAGAGGGGTGGCAGAGACATATTTTGTGTGTAAAACTTCATATTTCAGTACTATAACTTCCTAAACTTTATTCTTTGCTTCCCCTGGATTTCACAGCTCCACTCTGCCCTGTTTTATTTTACGGTGACCATTTCATGCCAAACATTTGGTTTCGCTCCACTGGCGTAATTCAACTGTTGAATTCGAGGCCACAAACTGATACAGGTCAAAGCATCCAAAGTTAAATGTGCCTGGTGTCTGTGGTGGAAACTACGGTGGGGTTTCATAACAGCAAAAGGAGAGTGTGATAAAGGGGAAAGGGACGGTTAAGTCATTCATGTGTCCTCTGATTCTGGTTATCTGTCTCTGGCTTCTTGTTTGCCTGAGTGATCTGGGCTGGAACCATCAGGAGCTCCCTCTCTTCCCCTTGTTCAAGTGAACCATGACTTTCGCTGAACTGAGAGCACACTGCTGAGATAAGGGCTCCAGTCAGACCGACTGTGGCAATGGAGCCAGTGAGAAAACATGGTGGACAGAGCCATCTGGCCAGCTCCTCTCTGTCCTCGCTCTGCTGAGCACAAAGCTGGAGCCACCTGTCTTGTCTGCTGCACTATCCAGCAGAAGTTGAGTACCGCCAGGATGCTAAGACAAGATAATGTGCGTGTATGTGTGTGTTCACATTTCACCGTGTGCAGGCAGAGGAGAATTTCTCCTTAGAGAATAACATTCTGTTCACAAGTCTGTATTGTTTCTAAGAAATCATATAATACATTGATCTTTCTCCTCTTTTGTAAAAGCCTCTAACACTATTTCCATGACATGTTAAAGGATATGCCTCTCCACTTTCTACTTTGTTAAGGTCATCCACAAAAGCTTTTGTGGCAACCTCCTTTCAGAGAATATTGGATTTTATCTGCATCTATTAGCAAAGCATTTGGCATGAAGAAGAAACATTTCATATTTAGTGATATGCCACTGTACTTAGAAGCATAACATTATGCCAATGCTAAAACTCTCCCGAAGCTTTACAGCCTGTATCATGTCTCTGTAGCTATTTGGCAACAAGTAAGCACACTTTTTAGAGCAGCGATTCTCAACCTGTAGGATTTGTATCCCAGAGGTACCTGTGCAGTCAATGGGGGGTAGATTCAAAGATTTTGGAGTAACTACCAATTTGAAAAAGATGCAATTATGGTTAAAATACTTGTGTTTAGGGAGAAAATAACCACCCAAATATACTCCTTCCACCAACCTAATTAAGTTAAAGCACCTTAAAGCCATGCATTGCCGCAAGCGCTAACAAGCAAGTCAAGAGAGTTAGCTAAAAGCAGATATAACATTTAA
Organism: Nannoperca obscura; assembly: GCA_036024295.1. Classification (NCBI taxonomy): domain Eukaryota; kingdom Metazoa; phylum Chordata; class Actinopteri; order Centrarchiformes; family Percichthyidae; genus Nannoperca; species Nannoperca obscura. The sequence continues at coordinate 21,137 of JAVQJL010061660.1, read as the reverse complement.
AATAATTTGCCAAAACTAATGGATAATTACTTCAAATAATCAAGGGATAAATGTGAAATAAAAGTAATGGAAAAAAAGTAAACATAGTTGTCTAAAAGGAAAATGGTTGAAATACTTAAAAGTAACGGATACATGGGTGAAATAATTAGCTCAAGGTAAAGGATGAATGGGTGAAATAGTAAAGTTCTGGATAAACTGCTAAAATAATAAACTAAATGTAATTGATAAGTTGTCAAACAAAAAAGTTAGGAACCACTGGTTTAGAGCAGTTATAGCAGCTAAATCTCACCTTCCTTCCTTACACTGACACTGCCAGCTGTTGGACCTCACTGCCATTTTACAGAAAAAACTCATCAGATTGTATCTAGTGTGAGACTCACCAGGGAGTCCGACATCCATCGAGCCTGTCAGTGGAGGAATTCAAGATGGGAATCCCAGAGAGAAAAGACAAAAACCCAGTTGGATCTTGGCTTAGTGATAAGATACCTTGCACATGGCAGTCATTACACCATCAGAATTAAATGATAAGATTCCAATTACCTGCTAATTTAAAACATCGGTCAAATATGAGTAGTAAAGGATAATGGAGCCTGGCGCTAAGGGTTTTATGTTGTAATAGCTTTCTGTAAGTGAAAAAGGAAATTGAGAAAATCTTGCAATAGGACAGTGTAAAGGACGTGCCTCCATGAAAAACCTCCTTCTCTGTCATGTTATATCTATAATGAATTTAAATAACACTTTAATTTACCAACACATTCCTTTACCATATCTGAAAGTTTGTTTTCAAGGATTCAAAGCTTTTGTTGTAAGGCTTATTAATCTTAAAACAATCTAAAAGCAAATCTATATGGTCTACATTGTCCTCAACCCAACAGTAAGGGTCTTGTCCTCTAATTAATCTGGCATGTCCCTCTGCTAAACACAGGATCCATTTGCAAAACTGCTTTATTATTCAATACACCGTGGGCAAGAGAGGAAGTCTGTGGTCTGAAGTCACCTTACTCTGGGCAGAGCAGCAAAGCAAGAGAGACGGAGAAGGATGAGAGGGAGAAATGAAAGTGATGGAAGAGGAGTTGGAGATGGGGAAGGTGAGAAGAGGAGACAAAAAGGGACGTGTGTGTGTGTGTGTGTGTGTGTGTGGTGGTGGTGGTGGTGGTGGTGGGGGGGGGGGTATGATGAAGGGGGGTAAGGGAAAGAAATAAGGTGAGAGATTAAAAGGAGGGGTGATGGTCAATGTGGTTCAAGGCAAAGAAAACTGCTAAAAGAACACTCCGTATGAAAAACCGCAGGAGGGTCAGAGGCTTATAGACAGGAAGTCCATGTCCAGCTGTCAGTTCTCTGCTTCTGCTGATAACCCAATTAGAAAACCACACTAGCTGTGTGTGCGTTTTTGACAGAGGATCCAATGATATGTTGACAACGACACATCTCTTTTTTTCCCCTTGTTCTTTTATTGTTGATTGTTGTTATTCGTCCGAACAAACCCCTTCCTCACCCCAAAATACACGTGTTCTCCATCTCTCTCATTAAATACACACCTTGCCCCCACAAATACAATGGTCAAAAACACAGTAGTCCATTACCATTGGTTCATACAGAGACACACAAGTGAAATCGACGGCACTCTCAGGACAGTCACCGCCACTCAGAGAGCAGTCATAAAACGCTTGGAATGGTAAAAGTACAATGCACACACATCATGGCTGCTGGAAAACACAGCGGATGAAATAAATGATGTGGATCGAGATAGTTTGAAATGAACTAAATGAAATGCAAAGCAGACCGTGGATTCATACATGCTTTGACAGAGCTGTTTTACTCAGAGCGCTGGAATGAATCAGGGAGACTCGGTTGATGAAAGTTCTGGCAATAAACTCACAAAATGGTCATTTACAACACATTCACCTTCGTGGTTATGTAGTGGTTACTTACTGTACGCCTTTACTCTCGGCAAACATATAGTATATTATTCACATAGTATTCACATAATATAATATACATCTGTATGTACACATTCCTTCCACCCTCGAGAAAAAGTGTCCAGGCACTTCTTCCAGTGATCCTGCATGAGATCACCGACTACACTGTAGCTACCTCCTTCCTCCTCATCAGAAACAAGCTGCTCTATCAGTGAACCTGTGGGAGCCTGGCGATGTTGGTATACGGTTAGTTTCCTCACATATTCTGGGTGCTCCCACCTGAACCAGACTGTGAGCTGCAAACTGGCAGCAGAGATCATCTAGCTGCCATTTCTCGATTTTCCCGGGCTTCAAGGTGTCTCTACTTGTTTATTAGGGCAGGTACCCGGAGTGATACCTTTACCGCCCTCCTTGAAAACCTGCACTCAGAGGAGTTTCAGGAGATATGGTGGAGCATAACATATTTTAAAGGCTAATAATGGAGTGTAGAATAGATATTTTCTTGGTTGTGGAACAAAATGTTAAAAAATAAAAAGAGAATTGCTTCCTGTCTGTATGTTGGGAGTCTTTTTGGAGGATATTTCAAAGCTGACTTGGATCATTATGAGTATAACACAACCTGCCTGAGTTTCTTCTGGCATTGGCTATTAGGTGAAAAACAATGGATCTTGTTTGTCCATCAACTCTGGGGGTAGCTAAACAGCAGGGTCTATGGGCAACTGTTTCTTATTATTCCTCCTGTGTCAAATAGCTTTTTTATTTTAAGATACTAAAAATGACCACCAATGTGAAAATACCAATATGTTTGGTATTAATTCAAAGTAGCATTTTTCCCTCTGCACAATGTTAATGCCCATTTATATATATTTTTAAACAACTAATATTCATGTCAAAATGAAGCCCCTACCTCAATGGGTTATGATAGTGGTTTAACTTGCTTTGACATTTTACAGTACAACCAAATGCCTCAGACAATAAAAGAGGTCAAAGGAGTTACAGGCTCAGACCTGTAACGCAGCACTGGTTTGGACACTTCACCACGGCATTAATGGAACATCATTTTTCACACCACCACTATGGCATGTCAGTACATTTCCAACAGTTTCCCCCTGCACCTTTTTCTTTTCCCTGCTGGGTATAAAATACAAACAATCACTTTGGAGCGAGAACATTAGCTGATGCAGTACATACTGTATGTTTGTAGGCATATATCAAGATGAAGAAGTAGAACAAAGTAAAGAGAGGATTCAAGTCAGTCAATGGGATTGGCACTCTGACAGTAATGAGACAGGAATCTCCCGTGGTGGCACCAGGCCCAGTGCTGTGGTCCCTGGAAACATCCACCTATAGCACACATGGTAATCCAGCACAAACATTATGGCAAAAATACAACACGTTGCACTACTGTACAGTTTCTGCATCAATACTGTTTAGGACTGGGCTGGTCTGTCCTAATGCTGAAGGTCTCTTGTTAAAATCTCTTCCTGTTTGTACATCAGTATGATTGACAACCTTTTTAGATTTATTCAGGGATTTGAATAAATCTGTCCTATTATCAGAGAATAAGGCAGTTTATGGTATGGTAGATAAGTCATGCCACAACCACAGTGGACTGCTGTTGTATGTAGCTCTGACGAGCGAAGATGCTTCCACGTTTAGATAATTCTGCTGTAACTCTGCAGCCCCCTCGCTGTTTGAATGATCCGATGAAACACAGCCAAGTTGACCCTTCTTCACAATAGACAGGTCCATTTTGTAGCTCAGAATATCGTTTTGCTGCTACAGAAACCCTTAGCATAAAAGAGCTTTAGTCCGGAGGCAAAGAGGACCAAGAAAAGCACAAAAAATATCAAAAGAGATAAACATCACCAACAAGGAGGAAATAACAGCTGTACATTAAAGGTTAAAAGTTAGAACCATGACCATGTTTTTTTCCCCCTCTCCTTCCTTTGCGGTCCTTTCAAAACCAAGTCCACGGGTCCAAACATTAAAGTAGAGGGGTCACTGGGTGGCCTTAAAGTCGAATCTCCAGTGCATGGGATCCCGGCGCTGAGGTAAACATTTAGTTGCTATCTACCATCAAAGCAGTCCAAGTACTCCAGGACAAGGTCATAGCAGAATCGATACTGGTCCTGTGGAAAAATACAATATTCTTAAATTAAAAAGTGAAAACATGAGAATAATTACTGAGACATTCTTGCCACATCAGAGCATATTGCTTTATTTATGTACAGACCAGGGACTCCACCATGTTGGGTTTGCAGTTGCGTAGGGTTTTGACAGCATAGAAGATGTCCACCATGTTCTGGTATTGGATCATCTCAAGGAGAATGTTGCAGGCACAGAAAGTCCCACTGCGACCACCACCGTTGCTACAGAGGAAAAGATGTGTTTAAAAAAAAACATCTTAACTACATGCCTTATCTTTTTCATTTAATTAACAATACATTTTTAGCCTTTATTTTAGCAATGCCGGCAGCGTGGCTCTAGAGATGTCCACGTGTGAAATATATGTGACATATTGCAACAAATATTCAATGGATTGCCATAAAGGTTTTGTACAGACATTCATGGTCCCCAGTAGATGAATCCTAATGACTTTGGCGATCCACCAACATCAACATGATAGCATGGTCACTGTGAGAATGTTAGCAGTCTGATGTTAACATTTAGTTTAAAGCACCACTGTGCCTAAGTGCAGCCTCACAGAGCCTCTAGCATGGCTGTAGACTCATCTTGTTTATTAAATGTCTTTTAATTGCAATTTGCGCAATTTCAAATAGGCCTTTGTGTTTGAAATGTGCCATATTAATAAGCTCGTCCTGTTTTGCCTTCCATTATACGCAGTTTAGACCTTGACTGTCAGTATGATGCCATCCTGTAATATCATATTGTTTGAACAGCAGAGTATGTACAATAATTGTCAATATATATAAATATATCTCAGTCTCCAGAGGAAAACAGGCATTGGATACAGTTCATACATTGTGCGCACACAATATCTTGATACAAGAAAAGCTTTAAGGAAAAGAAAATTGAGAAATAACGGCACAGTGTGGCATTTCATCGGAAATATTGTCCTGGTCATCATAAATGAAAGGCAATATCAATAAACTACTGGAGGACAATCCACTTCCTGTCTCCTGAGACAAATGCAGGGAAGGTGGGCACGGAAGCCTCTGCAGCGTATACAAGCAATATTAAGGTAATCAATCGTCGTCAGCGCTTTGGCAGTCCTGGATTTACTGTAGTGAGAACCATCGCATTCTGTATTAAGCCATAATTGATTTGATCTCCATAATCTCTTTCCTGGTTGTCGTGGGTAACACTGTGTGACAGCGCTGAGTGATGTGCTTTTGGATGGGGGCGGTGGGGATGAACGTGTGATGGGTTGGCAATGAGTTGGACGGACACATTCATATTCATCAGCGGGTGTGAGCTCAGGGGGCTTAAGACAACAGAGGAGCATACAACACCACACACTGCACTACACCACAGCGTAGCACATTAAACCACAATTTGATTTTCTACATAACAAAATAGTACCATGGAAAAATACTGCATCTCATTGCACCAAACTGCACGAAACACCACAGTGACAACACATGACATCATTAAACACATCCAGTCATGGTGTGCCATGTTTCAACAGGCATCTTTGTGATACTCCCCTCTGTGAATAAGCACTAATTCTCTGTCTAAGACCTTTTCAGAGAGAGACTGAATGTATTTCTGCCTCGTCGTACATGATGCATGCAGCTAACAGCTTACTCACAGGCAGTGGACGACAGTGCGTCCTTCTCCACACTCCCTCTGCCACTTGTGCACTTGAGCCAGCAGGTTGAGGAAAGCCTTCTTGGAGTCGGGAACATCACGATAGGCTGACCAGCGCAGGAACTGGAACTGACACACCACCAGCTGGCCCTCTTGGAGCTTTAGATGCAACAGAAAACATTAGGCACATGGAATCTGAGTGTACTGTGCTGTTACATTTTCGTGTTGTTTCAGTATTTCTGTTTGTGCCAGTTAACACCCATGTTTGAGTGCTCCCCAGGCTGCGTGCTGGCACTTGCAGCTGTGCTCACTCAGCAGACTGACTTTGAGATATATGGGTCTGCAGGTGTAAGTGTGACCCGAGCTGTGTGTGAGAGAGGTCCCTGTGTGTTCATAACCTTGTCCTGTAGAATCTCACCCAATACTTAAGGACCAGTGGAGAACTGTAAGTCATGCAAATTGGGCTGGCAAAGACACCAACGATGCATGGAGGAATTGCCTCAGCGGAGGTGGGATTTACACAATGTACTTTTTTTGCACTACTCTCATACCCACACATTTGCTTACAATGCACTTCCTTTGACTTTTACTCCCTACCCTTGTATATCATTGTAGCACATAGGGAACATACACAGTAATGCACTGAGAGAGGGGCAGAGAGAAGAAGAGGTGTGTGTTTTTTTCTGTATGATTTGATTTCTCCCACATTGTGTTAAGTTGCCCTCTCCTTGGCAGTGGTGAGCACTGAGTAAAAAACAAGGGGTGTCATAGGTAGGGAGGGGAATGACAAGGGCAGTCCATAGAGGAGGTGAGGATGCCAATCAAGAAAGAAAGTTCTGGGCAGTGCCTGTCACACTGCTTCTAATGGCAGCGGGGAAACGCCTTGCATACAGATTTCTTCAATAATTGGTTTGACAGCGATCCTGAGCAGAATGCATGCATGCATTTATGCAAATTCCCGGGCTTAAACCATACCTGCACACACACACACCAACACAATGAAGTGTGTGAAGTCAAAATTACTGATTCATACATATGCACACATCTGAAGAAAAAAAAACACCTGTGCTCCCTCTACCATGACAGAACTGTAAGTGACTTTATTTAGCCTGTTTCATGAGGTCTTCCTAATTCTCTGCATGCCAGATACTTTTTTAAATGTGGTATTTTTCATGAACTAATCAAAAGACCACAACTGAAAATATGGCATGCATTATGATGATGAAAGTCCCCTCTTTAATATGCCAACAGGCACCTAAGAGCCTATCTCGGTAATGACAAGAAGAAATTGAAAAAGGGAGACACTGACCTTTATTTCATGCATGTCAATGGGCTTCTCTTGCATGTTTTCAATAGAAGGTTCTTATAATATGTATGACTCTTATGGGAACATCTTATGGAAACTCTAGTGGCTCTGGTTCAATTTTCTGCATTGCTGAATATCAAAACAATGTCCTTATGTAGTATGTATCATCATGTTTTTGACTGATCTGTCATTGTGCTCAGTACAAATCTCCAGGCTATGTTTTAGAGTGTATTTATTTTACAACATCCCCTGACCCATGAGGAATACACAAGAGAAGTGTTGTTGTGTATGCGTACGAAAGAAATGCAAACAAGTAACGATGCAGCGGCACACACGGTTTAGAAATCCAGCATCAAGCGAGGCATTCAGCCTTTGAGTTTGCGCACATTTGAGAAGTTGAAAGTTGATTGAAATTCAAATCATCATCTGAAGGTTTCAGCTACACAGTATTTTTACAGGCGAGTCTATAGTACTTTGACTTTGAGGGCTTGTGTCAGGTTTTTAGGTTTATATCTGGCAGCTCTAAATGCACTTTAGGTAAAATGTCACATCTGAATTTCCAGCCAGCACCACAGCTAATGCATTTGTAATGAGGTTCAAGTTAGCATTTGTGAAATACCACTGAGTGGAACAACATGTCCTGTGCAGGCTTTTGTCGAACCGCAATGACTCACCCTCGTTACGTTCTTGACCCGAAATAGACGAGTAATGACATCCTCATCTGCTGACATGGACAGAAACTCCACTTCCATGGGCCCGTACTGCTGTAAACCAGGCTCCGGCCAGTACTGCACACACGGCTACAGGTGGAGGGGAAGTAAGAGAGAGAGAGCACTTGAGTACTTGTAATGCATTGTTCAGGAGTTGTGCCCAGGAAAAAAACTACCATTGCTCTTAAAACTTTGGAAAAGAGAACTTTAAGAAGTTCAAAATGATTAAATTTAGCACGTATACGTGTGTAAGGGTGTGTGTATTTATGCACTGTTAAAAAAAAGAACAGAATAAAGCTGAAGAGACCAAGATCAAAAGTGGTCTTAGCATCTTCCTAAATAAAACTGGAGGTGTTATGGTGCCACACGTGTTAATAAGGGGAGAGAAGCAGCGCAGGGAGGGAGAGATGTAATGTGCCTTGAGAGATTGCAACAAGAGGGAATGAACTCTATAACAGAGTTCATAACAAGATCTTGCAAAGACCAACTTAAAGTGGCGATAACTCAATTTTCAGGCGAGACCCAAAAGAAACTGCATGGCACTGGAAGAAATGAGATGAAAAGCATTTAAAGGGAGTGGATGAAAAGTGGAATTGAACAGGGTTGCTTTTTTTTTGTTTTTGTTTTTATTACCAGACTACACAGAGGGTTACACATCAGCATGCAGAACAGCCAACACAGAAACCCTAAATGTCTACATTAAATGAGCACATCACACACACAATTATTCAAGATTAAGACCAATTATGACATCCACAGTTACACAGACCCTTAAAAGGACATGTTAGTGGTTTACTGATTTTGACAAATATCTTCTGGTAGAAGACTCTCATAATGAGTGTCAAGTAGAAATGAAGTGCTGTGAATATTTAGGTGCAGTAAGCCAAATAGAGAGAGAATTTAAAAAGTTCCTTTTGGTGATTTAGCTATTTTAAAGTAAACTTTTCATATAAAGTGCCATGGTATCTTTACAGATAATTTAGATAACCAGTAGAGCCACTGCTACTACTTTATCCAAGAAACACTGGAAAGATGTTAACGACTGATTTTACAACAATCTAAGGTAGACCTTGGACATAAAAAGGTTCATAATTTAAAGTAAGCTCCTGCTTTCCAGCGCTGTGATACAATATAATACACGTTTCACATGGTTAATATTTAAAGTTTGACTCCACAAAGCTTGTTAATCTTCCATTTATGCCTAAAAAACAAAATTGGCATTCTGTATAAGCCATTATCTCCAACGCCTTTGGCTTTGTGTAGGTAATTTCTGGGATTCACTAGTTATTTATAAACATTTAAATTATACAGATGTCAACACAAGGTAATATGCGATTATACACAAGTACTTGAAATTGTCCTTGTAAGAGGATTTAATGATATATTAATGGAAACTGTGCAGGAATGTCTGCTCTGAGTGCAGCATTTGACGCAATGGATTAAAATATTCTTATTCAGAAGTTAAGGTATCTCCAGGACTGTTTGATTGTTGATCTTGTTTATCTACCACAAATGTTCTTGTGTCTGTCAGTTGTCTTTCCTCCTCGCAGGCACTGTCCCTGTGTGGTGTACTGCGAGGATCCATTTTGGGATCGAGCTTATTGTCTGTTTTCCTCAGGCTACATTATTAGACAGCATGACGTCTCTTACTTCTTTCCATGATAATGCCTATGACATCAAGTCGTACCTGTCCCAACATTGTTGAATTATTCAGCTGCATTGTTATCTTTGCACAACTGTTTATCTGTCCATTAAGGACTGGATGTCTGCCAATCTCCTTCAGCTTATCTCCAACATAACGGAGATCTCAATTATTGGCTGAACATGTCCGCAGTCAAGTTGTGCCAACTTTTGGGTCTTTAACAGAGTATGTTGTTCCTTCTGCTAAAAATCTAAATTACATTTGTTACATTTTACTTTAGTCAGGAGCCCCATATTACTACTGTGGGCTTGTTAAGTCCTGTTCCTTCCACCTGAGACATTTAATGACATAATTTCACATGCTTTAATTTCATTCACGCTTGATTGTCGAAATGTTTTACTTGACAGTTAACTTCCAGACTGAAACAAAAGCTTTGAGATATCATCATATTGCCGTGCCTATGCTTAGAATAGACTTTAGGATCTATTTCTGACTTTCACAGCCTTCTTCAGTATGGCACCTTATAATCTGAGAGAGCCCTTAAGTCCTTATTTACCAGCTCAAGCACTGCTGTTAGAGCTCCAACCACATGGAGTAGCTTACCATAGAGGCTCAGGATAGGAAAGGCTTGAACTACTTTCATATCTTCTCTTAAAAACTAATTCATGACATGTTCTTTTAGTTATTTGTTCTTAGTGTTCAATTGTGTTTTTAATTGAATCTTGACTCATGTGTTATGTTTCCACTCATTATTATAGCTATTATTAAGTGTTGAATAAAGAACAGGGAATATTGCTGTACAGACAAAGACATATGCTCATGAGAAAAAGTGGGACGCCAACAAAAAGAACCCTGAGATGTGGCTGGAGGGTAAAGCAAGCCAATTCTCCAGAGATGTAAGGAAAAACTGGGGCGGGTGTTATCTAGTCATGCCTTGAGATCAATGTGGTCAGGGATCAAAGCCCAACAAAATGGCATGAAGGAACTAATCCCAAGCACAGTAAGATACAGAAAAAGTGAAGGCAGGGTATGTCAGAAAAAGTCTCAAGTAAAGTTCAGATAACCTCGAGACTGAAAGTAAAAACTAGTATAGCAAACAATTGCTCTTGTGTGAGTGAACTTAAATATTTTGCTGCGTTTCTTTTTCCTTATAGTGGCAACAAATCAATGCCAATAACAGTATATAACAATTTGACCTTACCCAGGCAGAGTTAGACTGGTTGAGTTGGTTGAGCATGACCACTGCTGTGCAGCCGTAATCAAAAACCAGCCTCCAAAAATCCGCCGTGGTGCCCGGCAGAGGGTGAGGGGTCACAATAAAAGCAGCCTGCCGATGGAAGCTGTCGGCGAGAGCAGCGTTGATGTAATTATTGCTCTCCCCTTCTGTTGTAACCAGGAAGGCCAGGGCCCGATCAGGTGGCAGAACATCCATGCTGCGGTTCTTTTCTCGGTTTCTGGGCAACAGAGCAATGCTGCACTCTTCCACATCCAAGTGGGGAGTCACAGAGTTGAGCGTCTGCAAATGGAAATGTTAAAGAGGTGAGATGAGAGTGAGGGGAGGATGAAATGAAATTGAAGAGAGCGTTTAAAAGATGGAAGGCATGAGGAGTGGTGAGACACAGCAGAGGAGTCAAAGATGTTAGGGATGAGGAGGAGGAGGCAGAGGAAGAAAAAGAAGAGAATCAGACAGAAGGAGAGAGGAGTGGGACAAGTATGCCATGAATCCAATAATGTTACTGTAGTTAAAGCAATCTTTAATACCCAGAACATCACATTGACAAAGTGATTTGAAAGAATAAAAGATCAATTAGGCCAACTGCAAAATAAAGGTAAATGTAATGAAAGAAGAAATATTGGTATACCAATTTTCTTTGATGAACCCTCTGTTCATTTATCTGTAATTACATTAGACAACATGAAAAGATATTTGGATCATTAATACACAGCATCAATAATAGATCTGTGAGTCTCTGAACTCAGTATTACCAGTTGGCTCTTTGCTGTCTGCAGGATCACAGAGTAAAAGGCAAACAGAGAGCTCATTGGGCGGTGGAGAAGCTTTCAACACCAGTGTCAGACAGATACGTTTACAAGATCAAAGCGAGGCATGTAACATTTTCCTTTATAAGGAAGTTACAGTTTGTAATCAGAGCGTCGCACCACCTACAGTACAATTCCTTAATTCCAAACAATACATCCATCATAACTCTGTGTACAGTATATAGAGCACAGGGATAAAACAGTATGAAATAAAAAGGGAGCACAAGCCTTTTCCGGTATTACTTTGAAATGCTAAAACTGGAATCAGTGCGGCTGCTGGTTGAACACTGCAGGTGGGGGTGGGGGTGGGATGAGGCAGGTAAAGCATGTGGGCGCACAGCTGGCTCTCCACGCTACTAATCAACATCTAATAAAATGTTCTGAGACCACATTCCTACAAACCAGGCGGAGGATTTCAATGAGTCACGCAGAATCAAAAGTGAAAGGAAACTAACAGACATCCATTAGTATATTCCTTTTTCTACTCTTTGTTGATCTCAAAATATCTGTGCTCTGAAGTACATCATTTCCACAACAAAGAAGATGTAGTCACCATCTTGTTTATGTAACTGTCTGAATACCAAACAGACTTAAATGAGGAGCAAATGTACAGTACACAACAGAATCTATGCAATAGAGATATGCAAATATCCTCTTCAAATTGTATACAATGGATCATCAATATGGTTGCCTCTAGGTGTGACTGTTTACCCTGTCACCTTTATATGCAAACATCAACATCCATTGATATTATTACTGTATTCTTCTTCTTCTTTTTTTTAATAATTGGTACTCATAGTAAACGTAGACGCAAAAGGGAATGAAATTCTAAATCTGTTTTGTTTATGTGTGCTATTATTAATAATAATGTAGGAGTATTAGTTGTTAATACAGTACATGTTAAAATATTAGTAGTGGTGGCATTAGTATTATATTCTGGTTACTAAACGTAAGTGTAGCAGTAGAAGTGCTAGTAGGTTCCATTAAGGTAAATGAAAGAATTTTTTGTTGATGATATTTAATAAATAGCATTATAAATGCAAATTACAGCGTGTGGGCTGTGTAATTCAGAAAATGTGTTTTCATGTTCCATGTTTTAATGGCTGCATATTTTAACAAAATTAAACTGTGCTTAGAAAGTGATTGAGGTCATGATGTTGCCGTCCAGCAAAAAGACTTACCTGAAACTCCTCCCGCAGCTGAGAGGAATTACTCTGCGAATCCACTCGCAGCATCTCTTTGTAAGTGACCGCAAACTCATTCACCAAGATGGCCGTCTCTCCGCACAGACAGGCCTCCAGAATGGCATCATGGATAAATATATACTGCTCCTGAAAGGACAACAGGTAACATAATTCAGGGCTGTGTATGTTGTGGGGACATGCATATGTACTCTAGTGGGTTTCAGATAACACATGAGAGAGAGTTATGGTTGCAAACAGCCAAACAGACATTATAAAGAAAGCAGGTTCAGACAGCAGCTGGTTGAGAACATATATGTAGATGTAAATAAATAATCAAACAATGTGAAGAATGGCAGAGATTGTTCAAAATCTGTGTTCTGAATTAAACACATGCTATAATGTTAGTGGTGTATCAAAGCTGTTGGAGAATAAACAAATATTTCTAAGTAAACAAACACACGCGGTGTGCATTTAATTAGAGCACCTCTGTAAATAACTACAAATGCAATAAAGACCCAAGTCAATGTTGGATTTACATAATTAAGAGGTGAAAATGCCAATTATCTGCACATCTAAAGAACAGCACGTGCATGCGCAGCGCACTGAGAGACAATGCGAGTCTTTTCTCTAAAACTGTTGCAATGACCTTTACATAAGTCCCAGAGGGGGAGTATGATAATACACGACCCACACGCCTTGAATTTCCAAACAACAGAAGGGAAAAGCAAATGTTTAAAAATCTGACTCTCCAGAAGTTTTCCAGTGGAGAAAAGTTACCACATTATGGCTAGTGATGTAACCTACTGAATATGTGCCAGAAGGATTCGACATATTTGACTTGGTTTGAATGTGAAGTGGTTTCTTGGCTGTGCAGTTGACCTGACCTCTGTCTGGATCATGTTGATGCGTCGAGAGCAGAGCGTTTTGACACAGTTGTAGATATCCACCACTCCTTCACACTCAGCCATGTCCAACATGACATCCAGCACGATGTAGCAGCCGGTGCGGCCCGCCCCCACACTGGCACACAAAGCAATCACGCACATTTTAAATCGTCTTACTTTAGAGTTAGTAAAAAATAAAAAGTAAAAAGTTGTTGCCATTTTTTAAGAAAACAGTATGCAATCTCAGAAACGCAAGTCATTAGCACTACATGATTTAAAAGAAAAAGGGAGAGTCCTGAAGGACCACCACAATGTATGAGGCAAGGGTCATGTGACTGATGTAGTCTTGCGGTTAAAGCAGCAAGCTAGGCTACACTGTGCCTACTGCCACTGTGCTAGGTATTACACTATCATCTTATAAGCTGTGTGTTCGACTAGGAACACGACATGAAATGATTGAACATTTTGTCTTCGGTGTCTTCAGCTGACATTCCTGTGAGGCATTTTTAATTCTGATTTAATGCAAGCTTGTTAAAATTCTGTGATGGTAAAACTGTAACTCACTGTTCTATAAATTAAAGGGATCATGTGTTGCTTTTCAAAATCAGAATAAATATAAGTTATGGTTGCATGAATATCCATTCCAGTCCAGACTTTGTTTTTAGCCTCTCGGTTGTTTTTCTTTTAACTATTGTCTTTGCATTTGAAACTTTTTACTTCAGGATTACATATGAATCACAGAAATAAGGAATGTAAAACATAAAAATAAAACAACAAAGATAAATGGCAGGTTGCTTAGAAAACCATACCCTTCCAATTCTGTGAGAAGAAGATTGTCTTTCAATATTTTACAGGACAAGTAGGCTAGCTAGCAAGGCTAACGAAAAGGAGCCTACCAACAGCTGCTGTCGATCACATGACTCTCACTGCACATTGTAGTGGTCCTGGGTAAAAGGACATGGTACTGTTGGTTTGGTTTAATAACGCTACAGGTTACAGCAGTTGCTAAGCATCACTTTACCTGCAGTGGACCACCACAGGGCCAGCATCAGGAGGTGTAGAGGCTTTCACTCTTCGTATAAAGGCCAACAGTCCGGTGGCGTGATAGGGCACCCCGTGCTCCGGCCAGGATGTGAAGTGGAACTGACGCACCTCGTGCTTGGTTGAGTAACCTCTCTGTCAACAATAACACAGTATACATTAGCATTACATGTAAAACTCTACATTTACGTGGCTTGCATACTAACCATGGTAGCCTACAGGCCCTTTCCATCCATTCAGAGACATTTCCCCTCTGTGATAGATCTGACAGATTTTTCGGTTCAGTGTTAGGACAACCAGGACATTATTTACGTGGGGTGTTAGGTCTTCTAGGACAGTTAGGCCTCTGGGCATCACATACTAGCAGCCGCTGCAGTGTGACAGACATGTGGAAAGGAATTACTGAAGCTCTCGGAGCTCAGGGAGGGCTGGGAGGTTTCTCCTCTCTGCTGGGAGGCTGCTGCAGTCACACAGCAATTTCTTCCTCTGTGCAGAGACGACACAGTAAAGCGATGCAAAGCAAAGATTTGTTGAAGACAGAAATCCCAAAAAAGAAAGGAAGAGAGCTATGAAAAACAAGCTGTCACCAGCTCCTAAATTTGTCAAGATTTGAATAAGCAGCAGCGTGTGCCCATGGAGAGCGAATGTGACAGTGTGATGATAATGCTGTGTTTGTGCCACTGTCACTGCAGCGTCGCTTTGAGCCCTTCCAATGTGGGATCCCCCGGGAGATTGACAGGACGGAGGCCATCAGGGGAGCAAAACTGTTACAGTTATGTTGGAAAGACAGCAGGGGCATTCAAATAGATACTGGTGTTAATTCCTCTCAATTTAACATGTGGCCCTCATACCCATCCGCGGTAAATCCTGTCAAGTATCTAATCCCCACTATTAATGTACTACTTCTAATTTTAAGAATATTACAAGTATTAATAAATGCAAACGAGGGTAGGCAAAATGTAAATCTTCGATAGACTTACCCTCTCCAAGGCAAAGGTGCGAACTGTGTATTCAGCCAGTGTCTCTGTCTTGAGCAGAGTGATTTTGATGTCGCCATACATCTCGCTGTCATCCGGCCAGTATTTACAGCATTTCACCTGTTTAAAAATAGTGAAGCAACAGAGTTAAACCTCATGTTGACATTCCTGGAAAATGCACCAGCAAAACTGCAGATGGTGTAGCATGGATTAATCTGTGTGAGTGTTGTGAAGGTTGAATCTCCATTTCTGTTTCAACCTCATTTTTTCAAAACACAGTATACTCAAATCTCCTTATATTAGGGGTAACCCTAACAAAAAAAAAGGAAAAAAAGAAAGGTCAATACGGCTGTCCTTAAAACATCAATCAAACATAATTTTCTATTCTTCTCAAAACTAATTATGTTCTTTGAGAGACAATATCATCCAGTGGACTTCTAGTGGAAGTCTAGTTCCTGATAACCCTCTCAGGCTTTAAGCGCCCAATTTAAAAATCCTGAACTATTAAGGAGCAATTTCTCTAAATCTCCCCCTCTCTTTCACAAGGATACCAAATAAATTTATATATATCGAATGGAAAAGACCAGATGAATTACTTCTATGAAATGTGCTGCAAGTCCATTTTCTGCTATTGAACAATGCTGTTGGGGTGTTTTAGGTCGTTATATGTCGTTATAAGTAAATAGCATTACAACCTCCCAACTACAAGGTAAAACTGTTGAACAGAGGACACTTGATGCTCTGTAATGTTTTCTTATGAATGTGCAGAGAGTAACGGATTGCAAGGTTAGGTTGGGGTTAATTGGATGAATTTTTAACCCTTCCTTAGGCCACTTTTCCATCGTATTATTAATTAAATTAAATTCAAATTGAATGCATAATAAAATATTGTAATTAAATATTACAATTTAATTTAAACAATTCAGTTATCAGCAAAATAGATATTTCACCAGTGTCATTATAATTCATAATTATGTGATTATAATACACATATTAAATATTTAATTTGTTACTTTAAGTAGAACAGAGAAATATTAGTGTGACTTTGAATACATTGAAAACATACAGAGGCTACGCTTCAAATGCTGTGGAAGAACAAAAACAAACTGTTCGTCTTCAGATATTTCATCTCGGAGGGCAAAGAAAAGAAAAGCACATAATGGTGGGAAGCATAATAAATAGGAGGGCAGCAATCTTTTTACCAAAACCAGGCACAAAGGAGGTAATCTTTTTTATTTAATGGATGTGTTATTTGGATTCAGCCACACAGACCAGTCCTCATTTGTTGATGGAGAACCAACTTGGGTGTAGGGCTACTGCTAGAAAAATGGTAATATGTTTATCTTGCCCAGGCTGAAAGGGATGGGCTGTTTATAGCAGAATTCATATACTACAGGTATTTATGTGAGGTGGAAAATAACTGTACATTATTACAGTATAGCCATTAAACCTGTAGAACATGTGCATTAAACCAGCCATGCAGGGGATATACAAGTACAGCAGCCCTAGATATGTCGCTCAGAAGACATTTTTATGAATCACATGTATTTTATTGCACATTTTATGGACTCTAACCATTACAGTCATAATGTAAATTTCCATAAAACACCATCAGAATTTCAGGATGTTTTCAAAACAGACATCTATGGGATAATCCATTTAACAATCCTTTAAAATGTATGTGTTCAACTTGGGTGCATTTTATTACTGTACCTTTAAACAGAGCTAACTGTTTCCAGTCTTTGCGCTAAGCTAACCAGCTGCTGGCTGTAGCTTCATAGCAAACACACATAACACTGGGTTTCTGAGCAGTGGGTGGTGACAGAGGAGGCGGGGGGAATGTACATCACTTACCCTGCCAACCTCCACCAGCTTAGTGATCATGACGATGCTGAAACAATTTTCTTGCCACACCATTCTCCAAAAATCATACAGAGTCTCCTGCTTGGGTCCTAGTGGGAAGAGGGAGGAAACAGAGAAAGAGACAAAAATGGCAGCATCAAAACCTGCCAATAAGTGATTGCTTGCTGCTGTGAAATCTTGTATTATTATTAAGTGTCCTTTCTTAGACAACAGGGTACTGATCTCTCTGTGCCATCAATAAAGTTATTGGGATTTCCAGGCATAGGGGAAGAGGTAATGTGTGAAAAAACAAAAGTAGTAGCTGATGATGAAAACTCGGAGGACCATCAGTCAACCCACTGTCATCTGAGGAGGAGACGTTTAGGAAACGACATACACCTTTAAAACGAGGATCACGTAGGATAGAAACGCTCAGAGAGACAAAAACACTGTTGACATATTTTTTTTCATTCTTGTAAGTTTCATCCATCTGTCTCTCTAACAGTGGGAAGAGGAGGTGCTGGTGCAAGATAAGCAGACGAGCAGACCTTGAGTGACTTTGTGATGGGAGCTCCCTGGAAATTGACACCACTTGGGGTTTAGAAACAGCAGAGGGACATTTTTAATGCTCACACACACACACGCACACACACACACACACACATATATGTGCAGAGTCCGACTGCCTGTCAGAAGCAACTTTGTGTTTGAGCAACAGAGAGTGAACTAAAAGTTCTCTCTCCAACAATGAACACGCCACTCCACATGTCACAGAGATTGAGAAGCTATAATTAATGTACTTAATTATTCACCTCCGCCAATGATTAATTCAGTGACATCACTAGCACAGCCTTCATGGGTTGATAGTCACACTATCACCTTTGGATTTGCCCGAGAGATGGTTTTGGCAGGGGACTGGGCATGAGGAGGCTCATTGGCTGAATCATCTTCAATTTATTACACAGCGACAAAATGTCCTGCATGAGCACACACACGTACACACACACTATAGCCTTGCTGGGATACTCACCCTGAGTGGCGATGAAGTGGTTGGATCGATGGTAGCCCTGAAAGAGAGAAGAGGGATGACATGCTGAGTAAGCCATCTGTGCCTCAGGCACAGCTGTATGGGAGGGTGTCTCTCTGTCTCAACCTGTTCCTCCCCTTCTTTTCTGCATTCTGCTCTCCTACTGACCCACTCTCTGAAACTGCGAATTGCATTTCCTGTATAATTTTCCAGAACTGTCTGACCTATTGCTGACTCCACACCACCTCTTTGCACTCAGACACTCCACTGAGAGTTTGGAGCAGTTGAGCTAACACATGGTAAATACTGCATCCTGACAAACCACTGATAAATCTCTGAAAAAGTGATTTCTACAGCGAGTCGTACTAGCTAAATGAACAATGGCCGAATCCCTGTGACAGTGTGACAGAGTGTTTTTCATTGTTTTCATTGTAGATGCAATATGTACTATATCTTTCCCTTCTGGGATTAATAAAGTATTTCTGATTCTGATTCTGATATCTGGGATGATGAATTCACAAACCCAAAACTTTTATTCAGAGTGCTCCATCCTTGAATTCTTCCACAATTGTCACAAGTCAAATGAGAGGAAGAATATCTTACACAGGTTTCACAGGAATGCATCACAAACAAACAGTTTTCAAGGCAAAATCTGACATGTACAGTGAAGTATGCTGAGATCCTTTATATCAAAGGACGAGACAACCTTTGATATAGATGACAGACATTTTCATATGGTGAGTATGGGGTGAATATGAATGAACGATGAGATGTCACCTCTACGGCCTTGAGGGGAATAAATACAACAAAAGACCACCTGAGGGACTTTGACGCCCAAGCACTTTAAAGACAAACAAACAGTTCAAAGGAAATCCTCCTGAAAAGAAGTACTGCTTATCTAACCTTTCAGGGTAAAAGAGACACCTGTCTCCAAGACACCTAGAAAACCACATGGATGTTGTGGATTCACTGTTTGTTGTTGTTTTGAGAGGAGCAGCTGGAACGATAATTGATGCCCCAATTACCTTACATGGCTCTGTGAAGTGGAGAAGGCAGGTCAGGAATAATCTTAATAAACTTCCAGGCCTACCGGCTCTCATCAAATCAGTATGATGGGGAAATCCATGCTGATAACAGTTTTTATCTTTTTGCAGAGGGCATCTTCCAAATATGTCTAGTCTGCCCAGGTGCTTATGGATTGCTAAACTGAATTGCATCCAGTCAAATAAACAGGGACATGTTTGAAATGGAGATGGATGACCAGTGCTGTGCGGCCTGCTATCCACAATTCCTCTGGCCCTGGCCAGACACTGTCAGCATGAATGCTACCACTCCTCCACTTAAGTCGGTCGCCATAGCAACTAAACTTCCTGAGTCTTGGTCACTTATGAGAACTAGCAAAGGCAACAGGGTCCTCCATCCGGAGAGGACGCATCTACTTGTTTTCATTTAAAATCATTAGCTAAAAGGGCATGCTCTTTTGTTTGGTTTAATGGTTGGGTCAAATGTGCAGAAACCTGAGACACACTGACCTTTGAGCATTTGTGGATAGAGGATAGTGAAAAGAGAAGAGGGAAGTGAGAATAGAAAAGGGGGAAAAGAGCAAAAATAGAGCGATGGCAAGCAGAAGAACGAGCAGTGAAGTACTTACTTCCCTGTTAATCCGAATCTACAGGGTCCAAGGTCGAGGAAGTGGGGAGGGGAGTAGAAAAAGAAGACATATAGGCTAGTTAATGAGAGAAGCTTTTGGTAAGAAGGAGTTATGGTTATAGACAGGTGGGAGGAGGTGTGTGTGTGTGTGTGTGTGTGTTTATGTAAGAACAATAGGACTGGGCTGTATGTGTTAGAGTACTCATTTTCTTCTGGGAATTTATGACCTAAAGCCATCGTTTTTTCATTTACTTTAATCTATTGGTTCCTTTTTTTTCAAATGAAAATGACTGGTTTTCTTTACTGTTAAATCTGCCTTAGGGATTTTCTGTTTAAAGAAAGTAGAAATAAAAAGAGACTCCTGCTGTGTCTCACGCATACATTATGTTGCTAATTGGAAAATGAGGCTGCTCACTGTTTGAAAAATGTGCCAATAGTCTTTGCATTTCATTGCATCTTGCGTTGGAACAGCGTAGGAAAAACACACAATATGAGCAGGGCTCATTTTGGGAAACAGATGTGTCTCTCTCAAACTTCTTTTAGAAAAGAGTAGTAATATTAATAATACAGTAATAAGTAATCATATATTAAATATTAATGACTAGGCAATAATCGAAGTTAAATGGAAAGTGTATCATTTATTTATGCTTCATCAAGACAGTGTGGGTGCAGAATCGATCAGATTTGATTGATAATAGCCTGGCAAATAAACAATCCATCAACTCGTATCAGATGCTGATTTAAATGTTGCTAAACTCCAACTGATGCGCTGAAATATGTGACATCACTGTTTTGCATCTGAGCACCACCCACTTGCAAATCAGTGAGAAAAGAGCATCTCTGCTCTAAAACTATAAACCAGTAAAACATGTGTTCATGTAGTACAGTAGAACCCTGTCACTTACAGCAAGAAGCTGACAGAGAAGAGCTTTCAGGGTGTTTAAGGTAAGTAAGATATTATTATTATTTTTACATTAGGTACATTTACACAAAACTAACAGTACCGTACTTTCCAGACTATTGAGCGCACCTGTATATAAGCTGCACCCTCTGAATTGACGCGCAAAATGACTGATCTGAAGAATTTAGTGTGAGTGCGTTTGATTTACGGTGATTCGAACGGTTTCATTGGTCCACTGTG
>JAVQJL010061658.1:0-18826 GCA_036024295.1 Nannoperca obscura | reverse complement strand
GTCTTGACTCTATTTTCTATTCATTTCACAACGTATGGTGGTGAATAAGTGTGACTTTTCATGGAAAACACAAAATTGTTTGGGTGACCCCAAACTTTTGAACGGTAGTGTATATAACTTTATAAGGTAGTTGTGTTTATAGCTTGTTGTGCTGCCCCAAAGTGGCAAAAAAGAGAAAACTATTCAGGTTTAAAGAACTTTACAGTTACATCAAAAACAAAAAAGGGCTTACACTAATCAATATTTATATCTGACAAGCTCTAGACCAAGTATGAATTCTCTGACAGACAGCAATAATCTGAAGGTAAACTTGCCTTAATGAAGGTTTGAGCTGAGATTTATACAATCCTCTCATCATTTTATAGGACACCAGGGGCTGTTCACAAAACATCTTAATGCTAAAAGTAGCTCCTAACTGGCTGAGTTAGGAGAAACCCCTAAAACAAGGGTCATGTCAGTCCTTATTTAGGCCCTTTCAAATGTTTGGTCTAAAAGTAATTCACTATTTAGCTTGAAAAGTCGGTCCCAAGTCTGAGAGAAGATATAGGTCCTTAGGACTGAGACTTGATCACAGTCAGTCAGCTGCTGTAGGCAATGTGCCTTGTTGCACCAATGTTTTGGAATAATACAATTCCAATATGAATTTGTTTGTGTGCTTCTGAATAAGAATTAAAAAGAAACTCTTAGCTAAAAACTTTTAGTGTCATTTAGGATGACTCCTAAATTCACACTCCTCTCATTTTGTGCATAAATGTATTTGAATGGTTATCTGATGTGAGGCTTCAGCAGTGTAAAGTGATCAAATCAAATGGATATTTTCCAAAGTTACAGTAGTTTTAATAGAATATAGCCTCTTTTTGTTACTATCGCTCCACTGCAGGTCAACAGAGAAACACTGTCTGGGGAAACACAGGAAGGCAATTTTATACTAAAAAGCCTGTTTCTTTGGAAGATATCCACTTGATTCGACTAACTCAGACTGCTGAAACCTTATATTATCTTCAGTAACACTTTGAAAAACAATTATACACAGAACAAGGGCTGTGGATTTTGTCACCCATCACTTACATTAAAAACATTCTAAGAAGGAAGCTCCTGTGCCTACAGGCTTGCTGTAATCACACCTCCTGCTCATACAGGTTCCAACTGTTTGAAAATTATAGAAAGCAAAACCTGTTTCAAAGCACGTATGGGCACCTGATAATTGTTTTCTGACAGACTCGAAAAAATGTTAACCTATGCTTTAACCCTTGTCCTAGAATGTGTGTCATGGAAAGTCTCCTCAAAACTTCCCTTTAGCCTGAGATTGATATGCAGTTGTGATGCATCCACATTCAGTAAGCAATAATAGCAAAAGTATGAACAGCACCTTCAAAGAAAAACAAGTATACACAACTGAACTGTTGAAGAGGAGGAAAAACGACACATGAGGTACTTTTATACTTGGAAACGTCTCTAAATATTCCTTTCACTTGCCTAATACAAATACTGGAATCTACAACTACGTCCTGCCTTCTCCCCTGCTGACTGAAATGTGCAAGAAAATAAATAATTACATGATTAAATGTACAATGTGCGCTTTCATATGTGACTTCAGACAACTGCTTCTTCATGAAGTCGGGTAGATGGATTGGCCCCAAATGTACAAAAAAGTAGGAACTCCAACTTTGAGTGTCATTCCATTGTGCTTTTTCTTGTAGGAAGTCGGAGATTTTCGAGTTTTGACAGGATTGGCTATGGTGTTTTTGTATTGCTTGCCTGGATCAACCTCTGTCTTAAAAAAAGAAACACATTTGTCATCAAAACATAACAAATGTGTTTTAGTAGAGACCAGAGTGGCTCACAGCTTGTTTAGGGAATCTGCCTCCCTCTCTGTCACCTTTTCTAGGTTGGAATATGAAGCTGCTTTTGTTTTTCAACCTCCATTACAACACACACACACACACACACACACACACACACTCACCAGTTGCTGTTGGCCTCCCTCTAATGACAGGGTGTGTAGTTGGAGAGGGTAGGAAGGGCAATGCGTATTTCAGTGATGGGACCACAAGGTCAGCCAGGAGGAGGAACGCTGCCAATTGTGTGTGTGTGTGTGTCTAAATGGGTGGTTGTTGAAGGGGTGGGGTGGGGGTTAGGCAGGTAGTTGCCCTCGGTTGACCATCAAAACAACACCACTCCCTGTCATTTCAATGTGTCTCGTACAGTGTTTGAATATAACAGCATCAGTGTTATAATGTGGAGATATAAAATATGCTGTCACAGGATCTATTAAAACTGAAAAACACTGTAAATGGAGTGCATTGATAGTGTTTTTATTTTATCTGTGTCAGTGTCTTTCCACCAGCCCCTGGTTGTTAATGAACAGCCTGCTTTCCCCATCTGAGCCCACAGCGACCACCGACCATGAGAAAAGGGTGGTGGGGGTAAGAACACATGCTGGGTGTTGCTCATATTTTTTGTTTAAAACTTAGTTTTAAAAAATTAGTCGACATTCAGTATTAATTATCTCTATATTTGATCTTCCACACTAAATCTTATTGTTGCTATGGTAGGAAACTTCTAAATTGTTGAAGTTTTATCAATTGATCAATTTATCATCCTCACACCTTGTTGAACCCCTAGTGCAGGGGCCATAAAGGAACCCAGTAGTTTGACATTTTTGGGGAAAAAGCTTTTTTGGTTTGTTACCTGAGGAGATTGATATAATGTCTCTTAAATCTGTATGCTTAATGTAAAGCTTGAGCAAGGAGACAGTTAGCTTTGCTTAGCATAAAGACTAGAAGCAGCGGGAAAAATGCTAGAAAATAACAAGTTAGAAGACAAAAGTGATTTTTTCAGATAACACTAAAGGCATAGAAACAAGCCGGCCGTCGTAGAGAGGGCGGGGAGGGGAGATGCGATGCCTTTTACATATGGGGATAACGGCGCACATTTTCTTTTGATGTTTTTTCTGAGAGACAGTCATAGTGTTGCACTCAGTTGTACACATGAAAAGTGACAGAAGTCGTAGTAACAAACAAAAAGAAAGTTTTATCGAACAGCCCTGCTGGACAGTCACCACGTGAGTGTCGGTTTCAGAAAGTCACACAAATTGTCAGACACAGCCCTCCAAATTCCGACAACAGGGGTTCAACCATCTGACAAGTGCTTCTGATGAAAGACGCTGAATGTGAATTGTTAATTTTTTTATCTTCTAATTTTACTATTTAAAACCAGGTGTTAATATTGGATAGATGTATAAAGAAGTCAAACTAATAAATGAATCTAACTCTATAAATGCTAAATTCACATGTGGATATTTTAAAGGTCCGGTGTTTTAGCTCAAAATCTCTTCTCACCAAATCACCCCTCAGAATAGCATCCAGTTTGACCCATACAGTACCTAAACAAGCATTCAGAGTTCACATCTGGCCCAGGGGCTTGGAGTCATTTCACTCGGCTCGTGTCCCATGTCTCTTGTCTCTCCATACTGTAAACTGTCCAGTTAACCTGAAATGCCATGAAAAAGTTGATAAAATATGTTATATGAGTTATGTGGATAATCCTCTGGAACTTATTGTACAGCAGAAAAGACTGTGTTGAAGGGTTAAATTTGGCCTGCAATCCCTACACTATGAGTTTGTGTGTGGCGGTCAGAGAAGGTCAGTCTGGGGATTGTATATTTTACTAACAACACTGTTCACAGACGAGAGCAATCTGCCCTTCTCTTTTTACTTGATTTGTATTTTTATGTGGTAGCTGTTGGACCTTCTTTAAGATGTCCGCCTTAAAGGAACAAGTGAGCGCAGCAGAGCACCATGGTGGCGTCATGAGAGAGATGGTGGTCATTGCAGTGAGGCTGTGATGTATGGAGTGAATATTGTCTCTATATGATTTGTGAATGTGTATTACATGATTTGTAACTGAAAAACAAGGCAGAAGCAGGATGAGCTACTGGAGGTTATAACTCATGCTAAAATCAACCCAACAGTGGCGTATCCTATATGATTGATAGAAACATATTAGGTCTCCTTGTTGTATGCTGTGTCAGCCAATATGTCTGATTGGTCAGACCTGTTTAGGTAGTGATGACAGTTGTGGGTGGTGAATAGTGCAAAAAGCTACCATTCAACCTAACTTACTTTGTCTTATTTATTCATTCTTAGCCAATGAGTAGTAAATCTAGTCCAGAAATGTAACATGCAACCAAACAAAAATATGAATGTCTGTGTCTACTGGATTTTTCTGCTTTATCCTTATAAAGCATATGCTATACTATATACTATACTTATACTAACTTGTTTTTGGACTTTGGATAAAAGGGCTATATACTAAATGCACCAACTTACTATTCAAATAAATGTAATTTAGCTCCACTTTGAAGTCACACAATGAGACGTACAAACCTGTGTTCATGGCATGTATACGTCTTTCTGAGCACAATCCCAACATGTGCAATGTGTCGCATGTTATAGATGCAAAAATGACCTCACACCTGTCAGTAATAATGCAGAATGACCATGATTCAAGTCAAGTGATTGATTCTTAATTTTCTGCTCATGTAAGAGTATCTGTTATTTGAGTAATAGTGAATGATGGAGTGATGTTGGACGGTGTTTTTATGCAACATTTCCCCCTGCCACTCACTGTTAATTTCAGTCAGAAAACCTCCCACAAGACCACAGATGCTTCAGTTTAATAGATGTCAATGAGATCAGTTTATAAGGGTAAAACCCTATAAATAGCAGCTACTTAGAGAACCCCCTTAAGGAACCATAGATGGGGCATTGACTGGTGACGATGGGGTGGTGGGGGGGCAAAGTAATGATAGCAGAGAGACATAATAGCCTTCAGACAGGATAATCACTGGCTGACACGAAAATCTGTGAACAAATCCCAACGAAATCACTGGATTATAACTAAGAGGTGGGACTTAATATGATAATTGTCCCCCTGCTTGAACTTGAACAAAAAGTTTTATTTCTTATATATGTTTACCAATATTAACTATATCTACCATTCTAACAGAAATATGGAGGCAATTATGGAAAGTGAGATGAATTCAGGGCTTTATTCTCCTGTTCTGTTTGGTGTGTATAAGTGCTGCATGGACTTTTCTGTGTCAGAGGTCGTGTAGAGTTGATGTTCTGTACATTTTTCACATCCACTCATGAAATAAGCAATAGGAGGCACTGGGAGTTTATTTTATTTTGAAAACAGACAGGATGAACCACAGGTCATGCTGCTGTAGGAACGACACCACTCTCCCATACTCAGTGTACAGTACACAGTCAAATATTTATGATTCTGGTGAGAATGCATGAAAATAATCAGAACGGTAAAAGGCTGTCCCAGGAAGAAATTAGTTTAGGTGTGTTGCCATGGTGATAGCGAGGAAGGAGTACAGGAAGTTGTCTGAGAATAAATAAATAAATAAGGGGGCACCTGTTTGAATGAGAGTTCTGCCTTCCTTGGAGGCCTTGCCTCTAAGGCAGAGTGTGTACAGCACAGTGTCACACACACACACACACACACACACACACACAAACACCACCTACACACACTCATGCACCCATTATCCGGCCACTCCACTTGTAAATACAGTACATGAGGCACTCCAAAACGCACTATGGTGAAAACCGCTGATAGCATGGTATAAATTGAGTAAACAGACACAGATGATTTAGGACTCATTCCTCAAATGGTCACACACAGATTACTGTACAGGTTACAGCGCAACATCCACACTATCTGGCAGAACATAAAACTGCTGGAAACACTCAGGAGATCAGAGGCTGTGACCTCTGCTCACTGAAGGAGGCTGTACAACATGTCAAAGACACATAAAACCTGGCAGGCCCACTGAGGCCACGGCCATGGTAATGTGGACACATTTGACAAATGCTGCTAAAATGTGGTCAACTGTCCACCCACACTAAACTTATTTACTGGTTAGTAGTTGCTGAGATATGGGAAAACAACAACATGGCTACAACAAAGTATGAACAAACACGAGCAGCCTGACGATCAGATTTTCAGGCTTTAAACAAGACAACAGATTAAACTCTTCACAGGGAAAATTATTCATTCTTTTATATTTCTTCATATTCTTATTGCTTTTCTTTATGTTTTATTTGGATGCTTGACCTGCTTTATACAGTACTTGCTTTTTATTTGCTTTTGGGTTTTTATGCGTATTTATGCACCAATATACCAAAGCAAAGTCCTTGTATGTGAAAACCTACTTGGCAATAAAATAAAATTTTGATTTAGATTTTTTTTATTGTTATCGTGTAATACTGCAGGTCAAAGTTAAAATCCAGACGTTTACAGAGCTAGCCTGATGGACATTGTGTTCATGTTAGCGGAGTTCTTGCTGTGGTAGCTTCAAGGAACAGTTATCTTTCAGTTATGTACAGTTATTTTTGACGAATATCTAAGAAATATGTAGATTTAACAGCTGTAAATTCTGTTAGTCAGCTTACAACAACCTGTACAATGGCTTCACTGTCATGTACGCTTGTCACCATTTTTCTGTTGCTATTTTTCATGAATGTAGCTAGCTAGGTTGCTAGCTATCTTTGTAGAAAGATGACATCCTGTCATATAGCCTATAGCTGTAATTGTCCAGCTGTTTCTCCAACTGGCTGAAAAAGCTATCAATGGGCACGACATAGGATTTCTTTAAATAGCTGAACGTATCAGAAACATGGCTGCTGATTTAGAGTTTTGGAACCAAACTATTATGGACCGAATATGGTTTAACTTTGACCTACAGTGCTTGCACACATACAGCTTTTCTGTACAATGACAGATTATTAGTAAATATCAGCAGTTATTTTGGTACACTATCATAAATGATACGAATGATGGGCACATTTTGAAAATTAGAATAGTGAATCTTTTAAGAACTCTTCCTTAAGTGATATCTACCAAAAAAAAATGGATCACATGACAATTACAATTAAGTCTGTTTTTATACGTGTTTGAGAACCTTTCAAGAAGAAAAAAAGATTCACATGTATCCATCTTGGTGTAAACATGACCTGAGAGCCCCAGCTTTTCTCTGCTCTCTAATTGTATTGGTGCAGTCACATGGGCCTTTGCAGGTGCTTCACTGTTTGATA
The DNA here is from genome assembly GCA_036024295.1 of Nannoperca obscura. NCBI lineage: Eukaryota > Metazoa > Chordata > Actinopteri > Centrarchiformes > Percichthyidae > Nannoperca > Nannoperca obscura. Next base: position 11,717 of record JAVQJL010061658.1, on the reverse strand, counting down.
TCTCAGTGAGTGTGTGTAACAGTGTGTGTGCAAATACTGTGGTGAGGGGTTTGTCATGTGAGAAGTTAATTTTAGGAGTGTGGATGGGGTAAAAAACACATCCTTACGTGTGTTACCGTATGTGTTTAATTTTGTGTTCCTCAAATTAAAACTAATTTTGATTGCTGCCTGTGGCAAAGTGGGTGTTGGTACTCCTCTCCTTCCTCCCTTCTCTGTTGTTGAATGGTGGTTGAGAAGAGTAAAAGGAAGGTTAATAGCTTCTGATCTCAGCAATGTTCATTTTTCGTGAAGTACAGTGCAGCTGGACTAAAGTTTTGTACTGTAAAAGTTAAAAACAATTCCTCTTTTGAACCCATATAGGCAGACTATATATCCACCCACGGTCCAAATTGGTTTAATAATTATATTGATATCTTACAACAGCAGTGTGAAATAGCAGTGATAACAATCTGGCAGACTCTGGAGTTGAGGATTGAGTCATTGTGTTAGTGTGTGAGTATATGTGTGTCTGTCAGCATGGAGGAAGGCCCAGGTGACCACAGAGAGAAGGCGCTCTGAGTCTTTTCAGCTGCTCTGTGTTGCTGTGAATGAAACGCACAGAGAAACAAGAGTGCCACACAAACTTAGTGTGTGTGTGTGTGTGTGTGTGTGTGAAAATTAATCGATCCAACATCCAAACATGACAGCTCAAAAACAACAGCAGTTGTACAGGCAGAGAAGAAGGGACATTAATAAAAAAGTTCCTGGCTTTGTTCCTCTGTGCTGATTATGAGATATGACATGTTGAAAGATATTTTAAATATTGTGTTTTTGGTGTTAAAAAATAGCAAGAATAAAAAATAAAAATAAAAATCTATAAAAAACATTTTCATTTATTCTCCAAGATAACTTTTGCACTTAGTCAAACTCTTTGATGGCATTTGGGGAATACACTTATTGTACCTGATGGTCAGCTGAGAAGACTGATACCATACTCATGCCTGTCCATTAAATATGAAGCTATAGCTAGCAGCCAGTTATCTTAGCATAGCTTAGCATAAAGACTGGAACAGGAGAAACAGTAGCAGTGTGGCTCTGTAGATGACAATATTCAGTCGGTTGATCCACCACTCTGGTCCAGATTGAAATATCTCAACAAATACTGATTGATTACAATGAAATGTTTTATAGAAACTCATGCTCCCCACAGGATGAACATTAAACATGTCGGTGAAACCATAACTTTTAATCTAGCACCAACATCACATCAAAATCTAAATTCGCCCAGTGTTTTACGCTCATCTCTCAGCTTTACTTTCAGTTTAGTGCTAATTAACAGATATTAGCATGCTAACATGCTCATATAAGATGGTGAACATGGAAAACATTTTACCTGTATCTCTCAAATGATCTCTTAAATTGATGACATTTACCTGCTATGACACTATGCTTAACTGCATATAAACATTGTTTATCTGCATGAATAACAAAATAAAGATATAAGCACAAATCACATCATCCACTCCTCTTTGAGAGAAAAACTCCCTCAGATATGTTGAGAAGCTTTCCTGTGTTCCTTTGAGCAAAACAGCAAATATGTAATTCAGTCTAATAATAGACATCGTTCAAAAACACTGAATGTAAGCAGTACTACAGTATGAGACAACTGGGTAGTGAACAGGCCTGGATTTATGCAGACTGAGGAGCTAAGAATAGGGAGAATGTGCACGAAATGCGGTTGTTTGTTTTTATCCGAAGCAGAAAGTAAGCTGGGGCCTCTCGGTGCTCGCTTGGTTCCCTGTGGGGATTTTTTTACCAGCTCTGTTTGCTTAAGCAGGCTGCCCTTTTCCTGCAGGAATGGATCATCGACACTGACTTGCTTCTGTATTTCTTTTATACAGGAGACACATTTGGAGTGAGGTGGGAGAGGAGAAAATAGAGTGAGGAGAAGAGAGGCCTCTGTAATGGCTTGTTTGCCAACTAAGAGGTCCTTTGTGTATCGTTTCTTGTCCATTCTCGGGGTTAAATGAGCAGTTTACGCTGAGACACAGTCAGTGTTTTAAAGTGGAGAGGTGCTGCCCGCCCGTGCCTCTGTTTACAACTGCTGAGTAAGATGTTGCGTGGCATCAACATCAGCAGGAGTGCTAATGTGCAAGCTGTGTGTGTGTGTATTTTGTCTGCCTGACCCCCAAAGTGGCTGTGCACAGAATACAACCATTGTTATTGCAGGAGGACGACGGCCTGTAGCCCCTACAAGCCAGGCCAATAGCCTTTCTCCTTTATTAAAGCCAGATGTCTGTGTGGGGGTGGAAAAAAAGAAAAATAATAATTAGGCTGTTCTCTCATTATAACCCACACAGGCATGTGCACACACGTACAGTAGCGATGCTTTAATAATGATTATACAAGAGGAGGTTTGCACCTAAAACATTTTGTCCTGTCTTTTCTAAGATTTGGTCATCACACCTATCAGTTATGTTGACATTTCACCCACCAGTCCTAACTATCAATTTGGCAGTTAACAAATCAAGGTAAGCTGTCCGTTTAAAACTTATTCTGTATTCCAAAGCTGTATGTCTGCAATATAAGTTAAAAGGTGGTAATCCATTTATTAAGTATTGTACTTGGGGGGACTCACAAGAGAAGCAAAGTAGCAGAGCCAGAGAAAAGCTGACTTTTAGTCTCAAGTATAAGACAAACCCCATAAACACTAAATCCTACATTTTCCATTGTGTAACCCAGTACCATCTTTACTTAGACCTTCCCTGCCTGGCTCCTATTTCCCCCTTAACCTTTCCCACTCTATGTTCACTGTGTACAGTGTTCAAATGCTGGAATATCACATGGGCCCAGGTTTGCTATGTGGCAATTTGATTAAACACACACTGAGTAAAGAATGTAAGCATGCACCATGTAAGCATAGAATCAGCTGAAAATATAAAGGTCTTAAAACTACATTTTGAACAGAGGGTCTACAGATACATAGTGTTGGACTGTATGTTATACATGTAAAGCTGTCTGAGACAGATTTGTGATATCTATAAATATACTTGACGTGACAGGTAATAATGCATGGGAAAAATATGATTTCTGGTTCAGTCAAGTACAACAAAGAGATGCAGCTGACTTTCACTTTGAAGCTGGGGTGGCTTAGAATTTACAAAGCAGTGTAAAAAAAGAATCTCTCCTCTCCTCCAGCCTGTAATCCAATGAGGGAGAGTGCAGTTATTGACCTTGACATTGCTAACATCACTAATACTAATCACGTTATAATATAAGATACAGTCTCTAATTCTGTGATGTGGGCAGGATATTGTTGATATGTAATCTGAGAGCGGCCACTAGTTCTCATGATCTGGTTGAGGAGCAGGGTAATCTTCACATGAATTTGTGTAACAGCAGTGATGTGCACTGAACATCAATTGTGGATCTTTGAGACTTTCCAAGCCATTTTGGCACTAAATCTTTGACAACAGGAAATGGAAAATAACCCATAAATCTCTGATGATCTCAGACACAGAAGGACAAAGCCATGGGCTGAAATGTACTGTACACTCTTCAGAAATGAAAATGCTGTGATGCACTAATAATGTATCAGAGGCAAGTTGTGAAGAAACATGACAAAGCAAAATATTCTTAACAACAGTTCAACTTTAAAAGATTCCTAAAATGTTCATCAGCCCAGGAAACAAAATGTAATCTTTCTCTCTTTAATCAACAAAGTTAATTAAATAGTTTTGCTATTGCTGCTCGCAGCAAAGCAACAATAAAAACAAAAATATGCATAAAGACAAAAGGATAGTTTTAATTTACTGAAAGACATGTTTGGTTGTCAGAGTAGGGGCTTTGTGGGTGTGGCCCTGGGTGTGTCCACTGAACCCCCGGGGGGGTGGCAGGGTGGGGTTATGAGATCCAGTGCCTTTAACCCTTTCACAGGCTGTCTCTTGTTTTCCAGCTCTTTCAGCACTTCTCACTCTCAGCTGGTGTGCCCACTCACATGAGAGCATCTTGTACTTTTCTAACCATGTCCTGTAGCTCAAAGTGTTAAGGATGCTTGGTGTTACAGGCAATGATTTATTAGGCGCTTCCACACTTTACTGCTTCAACAGAAGCCTCTGTTTTCACGGGCTCCTCAGGTTGTAACACAGTAGGTTCCTTCTGCCAACATCATAATGACAGAGACCAGTTACTACTCGTTTCGTTAAAACTGTTGGCTGGCGGCCATGTTACAGTTGTAGAGGTCTTGAGAGTGAAATCAGTAGCAATCTATTAAAGGGTGTCCTTGAGGCGGTGGTGAGCCAGTTTCCCTCTGAAATGTATGAATCTAATGAGGGCAGGGGTGATGAGTGCTAACACTCCGCACTGCCAGCGCAGAGAAGGACATGAATTGTGTTTTACAATTTGACGGAGTTTCTCTATTGATCCAGAGGAGGGAGAGATAAGCTTAACTCCCACGATGCATTGGGGTCAGGGCACGTGCGAGGCCGCTGTTTGCCTTGTAGAATCTGAAGCAGCCTAATTTGTCAGCAGTTAGTTTAAACATGTAGGGAACATCATCAGGAGAATCCCTCTTTAAGTCAGTCCTCTGAGGATAAGTCCCCCTTCTAAAACACCTTGAAGACCTGCTTCACCCACACATTTTAGTCTTTGCATGCGTTTGGTTCATTTAGCCCACATTCTCATCCAATCAGTGCTCTCTGTATCACCCAGAGTTGATTGGACATTCTTCCCCTTATGCCCAGACAATCAAGCATTACCTTTCTTTCTTTCAGCACCTGTTTATATGTCTAATTCAGACCACACGCCTGCAAGATACGACAACTGTTTTTTAAATCAAGTTTGCTTCAAAAAAATTCTGCCTTTCATTCATTTTGTTGCCTCTCCTTAAAAAAGGCAGCCATTCTCAGAGTCCCAGCTCTGTCCTCCATTAGTCCAGACGGAGGTAGCTGGGTGTGGAGTAGTTAAACATGAGGAAGTCCAACTTGTAAAGCTGGTAGAGTTGGATCTGCTGCTGAGTGCTGATATTACTGAAGAACTGGGCCGTCATGGCATCTGTGGTACGAGTGGACTTGGCATAGCTTGGGAATCGCAAGGAGTCTCCAACACCCACCAGCCGCAATACATAGTTTGCGTCATCTTCCAGCGTCTCATACTTTCCCACCAGGTTGTAGTGGATGTGACATGGGTGACAAAGCTGGTACACGGTCTGCCAGTGCTCGTTGAGCGGGCCATCGCGCTGTGTGGCCGGGTCCACCAGGTACTCTGTGAATTCTTTGAATTTAACATCAGCACCATTGAGCAGGGCGTCCTGCGTGGCGTTCTTGCGGTAGCGCCGGATAATGCGGGTGCCAAAGCGCTTGTGGAAGGACGAGTTGTACTTGAGGGTGAACTTGTTGCGGTATGCGGAGACCAGCCTCTCAAAAGGCTCACGAACAAAGAGGAACTTGAGGTAGTTCTTGAGGCGGTGGTTGATCTCAGCAATACTGTACTGGTTCAGAGTCTTCAGGTTGGAGGGAACGTGGGCTTCATTGGATGGGATTTCCATTGGGTCACTGTGGAAGAGAGGCACAAGGACAGTAAGGAACAAAAAACAAACAATATGCATTCCTGTCCTTGTATTATATCACACACTTACAGAGTAATGAGGACAGCATGCAGGAATGTAGCTACATCATACAACACATGCCATTTTCTTTTGACCTATTTGTCAACCAGAGCAGTAAATTCAACGAAAAGGGGAATTAATGTGCTGTTGTAAGCTCTGAGGTTAGAGGTTTAACAGTCTGCCAGGCACTCGACTTACCTGTATTTGCCCCGGCCTGTGAGCACCATCATGACGCGTTTCCAGTTGGTACAGGCCACCTTGGGGACATAGCAGTAGATGAGCTCGTGGTCCTCGTCCACCACAAGGTGTTTGAGGTCTCCTGGTGTCAGGACTCTGCGCTTGCGACTGGATGCACTGTAGACTCGACAGGCATCCACTACCTGATCCCTCCTGGCTTGGTGGAAGACGGCTGCTTCGGACAACTCCGGCTGGTTAGAGAAAGACAGAGAAGGAGGGAGTGAGAGAGAGACAAAGGGCTTTCAGGAGGTAGAATCAGGAGAAAGTCAGCTCCTGAGTACCTGTGATTTTAAACATTTGACTTTCTAATCATTTGGTACACACTGCTTAGCTGTTTCAACAGAATGAAACAAACATTGTTAAATTCCTCCTTTTTTGGCTGAAAACATACCATTTTGTAACTGTTAAGGATGGATTTGATCTTTTACATAAACACTTAGCCAAATAACCATAGTGTCTGTTAGTTAACTATATCCTCCACTTTAACAACCCAGCAGAAGCTAGTAGATAATACATGTGGCATCAAAATGAGTAACATGGTGGCCAAATGAGCATGTTAGGTAGTAGGGAAATAATTCTGAAAAAGGACTATAGGTAAAGACATTGAAAAGAAAGAAAAAATGTTTGTTTTTCTCAAAACATTGCTTCAATTAATACAACAAACATGTAGTGTGCGATACATGAACTGTTGAAATTATTGCCACAGTATTAAGCAATATAATGCCAATATATGTATTTCACAGTACATTGCAAAGTATTACAATATATCTTCGATCTCCGTATATGGAACATATATTTCTTTATAGTTACTCTCTTACAGGTGTGTCTTTTTCTAGCCTAGTTGTTCTTATTTAACAGATTACTTTACAGATCAGAGATTTGTGACAAAATTACTTCCTGTCGCTCTATATATATATGTCGCTTGTTGTCTTTACAATGTTTCCCATATGTTGTTACTGGATAATTTACTTGGCAGTGAAAGGAAGATTTTGCTGTCAGTAAAGCACTCTAAAATGAATGAAACTGAACCAAAGCAGAGAGAGGGAGAGTGATGAAGAGAGATAGACGGGAAGATAGGCAGGCATAGTGAGAGAGTTATTAATCTAGGCCTTTATTATCATACTCATCTCTTTATTGACTCTATCTTTTTCCCCTATCTGGGTCGCTCCACAGACTATGATAGAGATTAGTCCATTGGTATGGAGAAAAATAATGATATTGGAGGATATTACAGATATTGAGTGTTCAATATGCACAGATCCAGTCAGCAATGATTCATCTGAGGCATATTTTATATTCACCATGACGCTTGTGATGAAGTGGACCATGGCAGGAGGGAAAGGAGGAGGCTGGGGAGGAATTAACAGACTCTGAGGCAGAGAGAAGCCTGAAGGCTTTGCATCTGAAGGGCAGACATGCCTCTTGATATTTTTCCTCCGAGTCTGAATTGCCTTTCAGGGCAGTGTCCCGGATTCCTCATGGAATCTAAATTGAATGTACTGTGGCCTGCATCTTTACCGCTCCATCCCACTGACAACAAGTGTGGCCTTTCAGTGCTACACTGGCCAGGGCTGAGCGGGGGGGAGAGCTGCTGATATGAAGTGCTGAAATAACTCAGGGACGCCCAGCAAGTGCTATACACAAAAACAGATTGACTAAGAAGGTTTCTATGTATTTCTCTTTGAAGTCATTCTCCAATCATGTCTCCAAGTGGGCAATTCATCATGTGCACAGCTTCCTACAAGAACATGGGAGGAAACCGGTCGTTTACAACCTTTTATCTGATGACAATAAACAAAAGCAGTCTTGAAGGAAACGGTCCACCACATGACCTCAAAATCTGAGATATTTCTGAAGGATGTGTGTGAAAGTAATGTTTCATAGTTTATTACTTTCTTAGTATGCTCCATTTTACAGGTGGAACAAGTCATAGGTCGAAGTCTTTATTTCCTTGATTTTTATTAAATAAATATTCTCTCATTGATAATTTTTCAGATATTAGATTAATGTTAATATTATCAGTTAAGAATGATTCCTTTAGTTTTTGAGAAAGCATGCTTTTTTTCTGTATTCAGAGTGAGTATGGGCATTGCTATGGAAAGGTGGAGTCAGAGATTAAAGCATACTTGAAGCACCTCCTTGCTATATTGAGGAAAACTGACCTAAAATACAAAAGTGAAATGATTGATTAATATGTATCTATGTATTAATGGATTGATTTTCCTTCACAGTTTTGGAAACTCTTGACACCTTACTTGCACCTAAAATAAATAGGAACTTTTGCCACATGTTGTTTTTGTTGTCTTTTGTTGACTCAGTCTCAAGTTTCAACTTCATCTGAGATGATGCATGAGCTCTAAAGGCCAGTCAACTGTGGAGATCCCAAACCATGGTATTTTTACTCTTGTACAAACAATGTAACTTTTAAATGACTTATTCCCACTAGATAATAACTATACGGACAACATATGGATTTTGCGTCCAAAAAAGACCATGTGCACATAACGTATTCATCTATTTTCCACAAGATAAATAATTTATGAATCTTGTCCCCACAAGGTAATAACTTGTGCACACATATGGATCTTGCCCCCAATAGATGATGATTTGTGGGCACAATATATAAATCTTGTTCACACGGTGTGCAAAACATCATATGTTTGATCATCTTATGTAGACAATTTAACATCCTCTTCCTGCAAGATAAAACATATACTCTTTGTGAATGAAGTTTACTTTTACTTTTGAACAAAACCACTTTCTTTATTTCTGTTAAAAATGTATGCAAATACTGACTTGCCATCTCCATTTTGCTCCATGTCTCTGCTTTAACACTCGTTCTATATCGCTTTTTTCAAATCTTGCTCACCTATTCCTGTCATATCAAACAGTCCTTTAAAGCATTTTGATGGAAGTGTAAATTGACATGGCATGATGGATTATGAACGTCTCTGCTCAAGAAGAAGGCCTCATCTTGCACCCCTCCCACTCCTCTCTTTATGTGCTCTCCACTCTTCCTTATTCATGCTTATGCCGACACATCAAAGCACTAAGGCGTAACAGCGCATAGTGAATAGCAGCTCTTTGTTGATGAAAATCTTTCCTTTTTTCTCCACTCGGAGACATCAAACTATGATTCACACAACTGTCGCAGTGAGCGTGTGGCCCTGAATCCCAGAGGAGGACAAACGCTGTAATTAACAAGGGGAAAAGAGACAAGGGAGGGAATCTTGTGATCTCCTGCTCTCCCTCAGTGTTCCTCTCCTTATCTCTCTTCCTTCCACAGGATTACTTTCTGACATTTTTTATCTCCTTTTCAAGCAGCACAGTCAAGTCTGTTGTGCAGTTTCGATGAAAGGGTGAGGAAGAGAGGGAGAGAGAGGTGGTGGAGATGCGAGAGGTGATAAGTCGATACAGAGAGAAGGCCATGATGGAGATCACTGACCTCTGGCCATGTCAAGCCCTTCCCATGGGAAAGCAGACACCATTACCTGCATATTTGCTTGCTCATTACACCTCTAATCCCCCGTGGACATGAACTTGTGGGTCAGCATCGGATAGGAGCTAGCAAAAGTCATAAAACCAAAGCTGTAAAAGTAGTTAGCAGCTTCACATGATATGTTCAATTTAGTTTGATATCTTCTGATTGGTCAGGATCCCAGAAGGACCTCAAACCTTCAGCTCAGCAGTTTCTATGTGCAGTTGCGCTATATGATGAATTACTTAACGTTACAGCATAGAGATACTATAAATTAATTTACATGTGAGGGTGTATGTGAGATTTTGCACTTCATTAGCAACTGCATCCAATCTCTCTGGCAAATGTGTCCATTAAAACTGGTAGAAAAATGTTCTCACCACAAAAGACATCAGCGTTGTATTTTCAAATAGAAAATTCGATTTTCTCATCTTCAAATGTCGGGAAGAGTTTAGGACGAGCCCTCTTTTCTTGTGGTTGCACATTTGTTGTTAAAATGTGTGAGAAACTGATGACAGGGGAACGTGGAGATTGTATTTCTACACATCAAGTCTTCATTTCCTCACCAAGGCTGCATTATTCTCACTGACAGTTGTTATGATTTTGAAATATGATCTGAGAGTCTTCTAGACGCACTGGTGGCACTGAATAGCTTCTTCCTGATCTGCTGATGGTTGCAAAAAAAGAAAGGAAGGAAGCTGGGAGGTGGTCAATTCTGAGCTTTTTATTAGCCATGGCTGTAGTGATGACAATGTAAAAATCTGAACAACAAATGGGTGGATTGTAGTAACATTTCTTACAGACGTTCATGGTCCACAGAGGATGAATCCTAATGACTTTGGTGATGGTCACCTGACCATTAGTGCCACAATGAGATTGACATTTTTGGATTTGAGCTCCGCACAGGGTTGTTTGGCAAGTAGTGCATTGACCAATCACATACATGCAAGGCACATTCCTGGAGGATTACTTTGTAACATGAACACTGTATTTGTGCTGTTTATCTGGCGATCATGGCAACAAAAGATTAAATGGCTTAAATTACATGTCTCACCATTGCCTGAAGCAACACGCAGCCTCCTGCGTTATTCTAATGCCCAGGAAACAATATATAGCGATGTGTTTGGTCAAGCTACCTCATTACTTAATGGAAAAAATAGCTTGCAACTGGAAACATTATATGATTTTTAAATAGCAGCTCTGATTTACCATACATATTGAAACAGCTTTCGGTTGATAATTTTTTCCTCTGAATCATCAGAGCACTGTGTTTAAAGAAGAGGCCTAAAACATCTTTTCCTCTAAGAAATGAAAAAAGCTGCTTCCTATTACAAAGTAAACAGTCCAGCAGTCAATACTGCTCTTTACATATATCCTCAATTAATAGTGCAGCCTTTTTTATTTTCTGTGAGGCTAAGCTGGTGCTGTTTCTCGAATATTTACACTCTTCTGTCTCTGGAATACACGAAAGTGTCTGGAAAAGAATATCACTCTCTAGGAGAATCTGTGAATTTGTGCCTTAGATGAGTGCTGCAGCAGAAACTCTCCTCACTTTAGTTTTAGTCTTGTTAATATCGAAGAAATGCTTTTTTTGTCTGCTAAACTTCTCTTCCATTTTCTCTCCTAAAACCTGATCCGTCGGCATGCCTCCTCTTCTGTTTGTGCACCAGCTCTTCTCTCTTCTTGTTAGCTGTGAAGTCATCTAAACAAGGATCAATAGGATTCATCAAAGCACCTCACAAACACACACATGCACACACGCACGCACACACGCACGCACGCACACACACACACAACGAGCACTAAAGGATGTCTGTCTCTCTGACCCTCTCTGCTTACAGACTGGCATTCATACAGCAGGCAGGAATAAAGCTGCTAGTGTACCACAACTGTCCCAAACACACACACACCTGATTTTTAAGTGCTTCACCTGAGTCTCTGTAAACGACAACAAGGAGAGACCCTTCTATAAAACCTTGACAATGCTGACAGTTTATGAGATAGATTCCTTCTTTCCACTGAGGCTGGCAGCACAATAACTTGCATAATGTCATTTATGAGAAGTCGGACGCGCAGAGGGGGCCGGGCCATCACCGTGACACGCCGGCCACTGACCTGTGCCCACTGCAACGCAGAAAAGATCTGAGGAAATGTTTCTTTACCTTTATTTATCCAGGGCAACGACGGAGAACACATGCTCTTTCTCTGGAATGCCCTGCTTCATATTCATTCAGCTCCACACACTGATACCTGGAAAAAGCTCAGTACAACCACAGACTACTGAGCTCCGAGGTTAGGGGCCAGAAGGTAAATGGATAACAGTAATCAAAGGCATCTCAGTGGCAAATAAAGGAAAGTGTAGGGACTAACAGGTTAAATGTTGCATCATTTTGATACACATTTACGGCTCAGATCAAC